>BGZK01002136.1:0-77146 GCA_005406025.1 Eumeta japonica | reverse complement strand
GTGACGATAAAGGGATAGTGCGTCCGAACGACGCATGCTCAGAATGAAGTAATGCAAATGTAAAACAGAAATATATATTTTTGAGGCTATAATTATACAACAACTAAACCATGTTCTTTCCAATAGTTGCCTCTTAATACAAATCCATTTGTTTTTCTTAAAAATGAAGATTTGAGTCTTTGTAACATTAGAAACATTTAGACTTTCCTCTTTTAACAAGTCATTTTTAAGTTTTTATTTCTTGAAACACAATCATACCTTAAAAATAAATAAATGTTATTTTTTATATAGGTAAACTTTATACAGTTATTGTATTTACTTTGATATGTTTTTCGTGATATAAATAATTTTTCATAGCTTTTTAGCTGGAACCTTATCAAAGACGTGTTTCTTGTTGATTGCAAAGGTATAACTAAAATTATTTCTCTGTTCTGGATTTCCTTTTTTTAGATTCGTCCTAATTTCTCTTATTCGATCTGCTTAAATTTGACATGAAGGACTAATCTAAGAGCGTCCACTATTAGCAAAAAAAATCGCCGAAACCATTCTTTTATGATGGTAGATGAAATTGCGTAGTATATAAACACACACACACACACACACACACACTCGTTAAGTCGTCAGTCCCGGACCTTTTCATCGAGTTGTTGAAAACGATCGTACTCGTAAGTACAGCGCGCGACCGCCACTGGGCCCGTGTGGGGGGCTTAAATCCTCGGCAGTGTTCAAACTTGGCACTATATATTATAGAGTATTAATAAGCATACCTCGTCACTCTGCCAATAATTAGCTTGTCGATTGAGCTTGACCAAATAAGCTCATTCACTGAACAGCTAGGGCTGTCTCGTGACGCTGCCGAAGGCTATTCACAGCAGAAGGTATTAAATAGGTTGGAGAAAAGAAAGCTATCGTTGCATTTATTTGATGCAATGGATACCTTGGATTTTCAAAGTTTTAAGTATGGAGTTTAAATCGCTTTCCAATACTATACCACGGCTAATTTCTGTTATTTAACGGCGTGGAATGGTAAAATTTAACTTAGATTTTTTTTCCATCAAATATGGATTAAGTTACTCCAACAAGCTTTGAGAAAAAAAAACTAGAATGTAATCCGTCCTGGCTATTAATCTATGTGAATAAAAATCAATTAAATCCATTGTCGCACGTACGACGGCGCCTCACTCAAGAGCGCTTGGATCCATTTGGCTGACATCCTTTTTTATTGTATTCTTAATTGTCAGATCAAGGTGTGCGTGAAAGAAAGTGACCCTTTACCAACTGTCTGTCTGTTTGTCTGTCTGCTCGTCCGGCATTCCTTGGGAATGGCCGAACCGGTAACGACGGGACGTTCGGTGGAAGTTAGAGGAGTTTAAGGCACTGGGCTAAGTTTAGGATACTTTTCAAACCGATAATTTATAGGGTAAGTGTGGAAAAAAACTCTGGCAAATGACACAATTTATCGGAATTCAAGATCGGGAATCGAATTAGATCGAGAGAAAAATAAGACGGATGGAGGGTGCCGTCTCGTCATCGGGTGATACGAGAGATGTAGTAAATCATTCTTCGCCACAAGGGGGAGCGATATCCGCGAAAGCGATAACTTACAACGGTGAACGCTATGGAGGGTTTGAAGCTTTTTTTCAGGGTAAAACCCTTGTAGTTTATTCGATTATGAGAAAATTTGGGTTGGAGATAGTTTGAAGCCAATGGAAAAGATATATGACACTTTTTTTAGGGTTCCGCAAGGATTGCTAAGAACCCGTACAGTTTATTCGGTTTTAATAAAATCTAGTACGAAAATAGCTGAAAGTCAAGGAAAGAATAAAGGATACATTTTTTAGGGTTCCAACATTTTTACTAAGAACCTTTATAGTTTTAGTGATTTCGCTGAAATTTGCACACGTGTTTTTTTCATTATCACATTAGCGCAGTGAGAGTGTTTAAAGTGGTTCACGGGTTCCGTGGTCGTGTCCTGTAACATTAATCAGCAATATTTTGACCGATTTCCATTAATCATGGCATGGGGATACTTAAACAAAGGAAAGAGGTGTAGGATACATTATTTTGTGGATTCCATGGTTAAGAGTTCAGTGAAAATTAGTAAACGTTATTATAATTCGAGCAATTTTGCTGTAATTTGTAGTTTTTTTTTCAGCTTTGATTGAATTACATTCCAGACACATTTATACATTATTATGGGTTTTTGTAATCAAGTGTGATATCATCGGAGAGGTTTTCTCTGGGTTTTTCGGTTATAATTAATTTTTTATGATAAGTTTTCAAAGTAGTTTTATTTAGTGTCAGAAGTCATTTGTTTATTTATCATTTATTTTATTATGTATACATGAACGTGTTTAAGAGTCAAATATCGTTAACTATTACTAAATTGAGTTGTCTATATACATATATATACATACAAATAAAATTATTATAACTAAGAAAATAATAATAAATCACACAGATGAAAACTTGCTTTAATTTTCATTTAAGTTTTCGACGGTTCCACAGAGAATGCTGTAACCAGTTCAAAATTATTTTAAAACAATACTAATGGAAAAGATTTTAACTAAAAAATACAAATGATTTACCTATCCATACGCGATTAACATATCCGTACCTAGCCTACAGATTAAAAAACATACAAACACATTCGCTACGTGAAGTATCAATACATATTAAGATGAAGGATTCTCTTCTTTGATGAGTGTTTTATCTTTGGACAGGAATTCACATACCACACCCCGTACTTCAACTCGACCTACATCGACCAGAACCTGATCATAAGGAACCATCACAAATGCTATGTGTCGGAATTCTTGTAAGTATATAGAAATAAGAACTGATGATGAAAATAGTTTTAGACGAAAAATTAATTTTTAAGTGTAGGGTATCATCAATATTTAGCTATTGTTTTACGAAAATATAGCCTTAGCTGTTTATTCTAAAACCTTAGTTATATTCAGGTACAGGACGTCGTTTATACATATTTAATTTTCTGTACTAACATTCATGCTTTGCTACACGCTTACATGATCACATACACACGCATCTCGCGCGTGCGTCGTAGAGTCCGGGATCGAAAAGCATGAACAATATGGTCTGAGCGCTGAGCAAAAACGAATGTAAGAATCCGACACGAATTCATTGGTAATTTCATGAAATATATACACTAGGGCCGCGGTGGCTCAGTGGTTCTCGGCCTTCGAACAAGAAGGCATAGATGAATATGAATTTATAGAGACAAGAAGGTCCGGTTTCGAGTGCCGGCCGCCCCCGTGACGCGATGGGGCTTCTTAAGCCGTCGACTCCGGACGTTGTCCCCGCGCGGCGGTGGCCGTCGCCGGCTGCCGTCGTCTCGCAGTGGACCAGCGCGGAAGACGTCAAACGAAAGCACTGCGGGCGTGTACAAAGCCTGTATCATTCACATACTATAAAGGCAGTTGCACTCTATGTGATGAATTAGTGCCGCCGTTCTAAAGACCTTACGTGGGGACCGACTACGCGCATTGGTAGTTCATTGTGACACGTTGTTTTTTTTTTCGTTTTTGAAAACAATTAAAGTACCTAGTAAAAATTTGATGGCGTTACTTGTTACTTTGTATGTTTATACGGATTTTTAAATATTTATATTTATGTATTTTTATTTCGTAATCGTAAGTGAAACTTTAAAATTGATGGATTAAAACATTAATATTAGCGCCACCTAGTGTTGCGTCGCTGTAAACTATTTGTAAAAAATAAAAGTTTTAAACATAACCACTAGGGAACGCTGGCGAAAAGTAAAACACAAAAAGCTCAAATATTCTCGGAAAAGGGTAATAGCCGCATATAAATATGTACAGATTATCAGCACTGTTCAGTATTAAGCAATAGTTTTCGCTCTAACTCTTCATGTCCCAAGAACTTTATGCTCCGTCGAGGGGTTTTGCGGCCTTTGTCAGTCGTGCAGGTAAGATTACGACGTTTTTCTTTATCTTCGAAGCGAGTTGACGATATTTAAGTCCACACCGGTACTTAAAGAAGCACTAGAATTATCGGTGCCAGCTACCTGGACTACGAACTCGGCCCCTCCTCGGTCGCAGGCGGGCGTATTCACCGCCAAGTAATTTGATCTGCGTAATGCATCATTTTAATTGCACGCAGCAGAGCCTTTTTTAATAATAATAACGCAGGTGATGTGATTGATATCTTAGTCTTATTGATGAACTCGTTGATCTTACGTTTCTGCGTGAACTCACATATACTTTTATTATAACGTATTCAACAGAGGACATTTAAGCGCACGGGCTCGTATCTAGTGAATACACTTAAATACATTTGCAAAAACAGTCATAACAATGAACAATAAAACGGTAATTTACAAAAGCGAACGAGTTACCGCAACATCTGTCATTAATTAATACCATTGACGTTCAAATTCCATTGTTCGAGTGTAGCGTCGGTCACCTGGCACGTTGATTGTACATTTCTTTACGTCTCCATATCGAATTCAATAATTTTCTAAATTTTCTTTTTTAATAACTCACTGACTGGTCACACCTTCCTTATTTCAGTACTCGGTGATGATAATTCTCACGTACCATTGCCTTTTGGTTTCTTTTTTTTTTACGTGATTATATCTTTAGTCTTTAAGTAGCATGGAACTTTACCCATGCGGTCTAAAACACGGATCATGTGGGAATTTTTAAACAATTTTAAACACTCCTTTGGGGCGAGTCTACTGTCGAAGTTATTAGCCCTGGGGCACGGGCGCCGGCATAATATTTGCAGAGGGGTGCATATTATAATGAGCTTTTTAATTCCATATCTTTTTCAGCGTATTTTGTTTTCATGTAGGCACAGCAAGGGGGTTGCAAGTGCACACGCTTCCAACCCCTCCCGGCGTTCATACTAAGCGCAATGTGATGTGTTTTAACTTCACGCCACGTGGCGGTATGAAGACCGGCAAAAAATACACTTCTTTCATTGTATCTTCTGAAAGAAATTTTGAATCGTTTTAATACTTTTCTTTTATTTCTTTTTGTTTTTTTTTCTTTTTATTATTTAGCTTTTTTTTCTCATACACATTTCCAAGTTATATTCATTACATGTTTTTACAAACGTCTGCTGTTACAATTTATACAGTTTTTATCTTGTATCCACGTTATCCTACGTTATACATTTTCGCTTCTTATATCTTCTGTATATTATAATATATAGTTACATTGCCGATGGCTTGTATCTCGCCTTGTCGGAAAGTTGATACATAAGAGGATTTGTGATTGTTTTTACGAATATTTAATAATCATAATTGTTCCTGAAGAGATTTTACTATCGGTCCGAATCGACACTACATAGACAAAATAATCTCTCGGAAACCAGACCGCAAGTTCTTTAACGAAATTATTTATATTAGATAATACAACAATCATATTGAAAATCACTTTCAATGTACCTCGGGTGAGCTCGAAAATTAATAACGCACATAAAGCACTTCTTTGCATTAAAAAAAAACTTTGTGATTGAATATCAATCAAAGGTTTGGTTCAAAAGGTTCCATCGTCCTTTTCTGTCGCGCTCGTCATCTGCATACATGTTGTGACTCTCGTGACACTTGGTTCACGTTGGCGGACAATTCTCGGCCGAGGTCAGACCGATGCGATAGACTGGAGGTAAATAATTCTTTCAGCGCATTTATATGAGATGTTTAATTCCGCACCAGCTTTGACGTCAAGAAGGATCTCTCGATCCTGACCCTGAACTGCTACCTGCTGGACTTCGAGTCGGACCGTATTCTGCTGCAGCACTATTCGGGAAAGGAAGACGGCAGATACAACTATCACATCAGGGGAACATACCGTGAGTGACTTTTCCGTTTCCAAATTGACGCCTTTTATCGGTGACGACAATATTTTTTTTGGGTGTGATAAATAGTTTTTTTAATAGTATTTACGAGAGGCTAACTAGCATGCGAGTCACTAGAAAATAGATAGTCACCGTCGCCCGTGGACACTTGCGGCCCCGGAACCACCGGTGCGTTGCTCGTCCTGTTGGGTATGAATACCATATCAGAGGGAGAGAGCAGTGAAGGGATGGAGGAAAAATACACATGAAATGGACCTTTTAACTGCTATATCGATAATTTTATGTTGTTATAAATTATAGATCTCGCAGTGAATTAACACTTTCGTATGCGGCTATTGACGCTCCATTTCATTGGCACTTGATCATCTTGTTTCATCGTAAAAATAAAAAATTTTGATTTGATTTAATTTTTATTCAAATAATGCACTTCACTGATTGCACCTGTGAGCAGGTCACGATGAATTGATTTTACCTTTTATCTTGTGAACTGTGACATTTTGAATGCAACATATACTCACGATGCAAATTCATTGGGATCATACAAAAAAGGCTATTGTGTGTACGCACGTAGGCAGTTCTACTTCTTTGACGTAAATAAGTAATAATTTTTTTGGTAAATGCAATTTTTTTTTCATAGAGTAGCGGTCGAGACGTCTGTATATTTTTGAACATAATACGCCATATCAAGTCAGTTATGAAATAAATGTTTCGTACTACTGCCTGCGCATGCACACCTGGTACCCGGTCAAATCGAGGCATTTTAATTTATTTATTAACCTCACGCTTAAAAAATAATTATTAATTTATGACAAGGAAATTTAATTTAACGCCTAGTAAAAAATTCCCCTGTCCACCTAAGTGTCAATAGACGAGATGTGGTTTACAATACCGACGCTATCAATGCCTGTATGTTATGCAGATTTTTTTATCAAAAAATTGTACAAAATGTTCTTGACATTACTTTAAAGCTTTGAACCTCCGCCTAGGATTGATACGAGGGTGGATCCAAGGGAGATCATTGGGATCATGACCCCTTGTACTGGATCTTTGTCTTTTTTTTTAATAGCATTCGTTTTGTACGGTACAACGCACGAAACTTTACCGCTCTGAATTGTCTGTGAATGATGAAATGCGCATATTCAACGCTCCCCGACCCTTCGTTCTTTTCCAGCGCGTTCCTATCTTACGCCATTGCGACGCTTTCATGACTAACTTCACAGCGGCAGAGTTTCGTGCGTCGTACGGTAATTGTATTAATATTTTTTCAATAGCATCCCTGAAAAGTACCCGTGATAAGAAGAAGAAGAAAGGAGAAGCACTAACGCTCTGCCGAACTCTTGTCTGGGAACAGAATATCCGATGGAGTGGGAATGTGTTGATGAAAGGATAACGTCGTAGTTTATCTCGACTATGTAACCCTCCCGCCACCCGGTTCGAGGGCTGACTCCGCCCTTAAGTCGGCGGGAGTGTGACCTGGCGATGTCCAGTTAGAGAGCGAATTAAATGCTTCCAGGCCGCCACAGGAAACTGACCGGTATCGATGAGCGTGTGAACGGAATACGTGGAGACCATAATTTCTGGTCTAAAAGACTTGTCCGATCGTTAAAACTGGATGAACTCTATCTACTGTTCTTAATTGATGCCTCTCCTCCGCAGCTCTGATCAGGCTGACCACGTACATCCAGCACGCCGACCACAGCGACCTGTGCTCGTCCTTCACCTTCGCTGACGTCACAGCCCTGCCGTTCTTCCACGTGGATCCTAAAGGTAAAGTTGGCCTGCACACTCGACCTTTTAATAATGACACCGTACACCGACAAGCAGGAAGCTGCTGACTGAAGAGCCAGCAGCTTCAGCTAGCGCAGTTTCAATGAAAAACTATTAACAATTTATTTATTGTTGACCGAGGAGCAGAGTTGCGTTCAATTTTGAGTGGAATTTCAACTGTGGAAGTTCAGGAAATCGGAACTCATCCTATTCTCATACTGACTCTACACGTGTTCCTAATAGACCCACTTTTTAACGGTTTTCAACGGTCAAACAAAACCCCGCACCCCGGCGTCTTTAATTCAAAAACACACTATATATACATTTTAAATATATGGAACTTATCTAATTGAGTGCACAAACTTATTTGCCTATGAAAAATACAATATGTGACAGTCAGCGACGCGTAGAAACGGAGTGAGATCCGATTTCCTCTGATTGGCTATATGTATGGCCCCCTCTCCCGCCTCACTACTATATAATAAAATCGGCGCGGGAATAGCGCCTAGTGCTATTTAATTTGTCGCTGAGTACATATATACCTAATTATCTGTTGTAGGTCAATAATATAAAACTATTACATCATTTATTTACACATTTATCTATATAAATATTAATTAAAACTATTACGGTCGTATTAAATGATGAAACGCAATTGTTATAATATTTATTAAAACAATAATATAAGCCTTTAATACGGCCGTTTCGAACAGTGCAGGTTTCTTGGGTGTGTTTCGACATTACAGAAATTTAAATCAAATTATAGTGACGGACTTAATATACAAAAATTACGTATCGAATTTCTTAAATCGATCTTTGTACAAGCGAATTTTATTGACGAAGACGTATAAATATTTTATTTTCTAAAAAAAATACTCTATTTTAGAACATGAGGAAAAAATTTAAATGCATTTTCACTTCACCTCATCCCTATAGCATTAGGGTATAAGACTTTCGATTTAAAAAAAATTGTGAGGGCATGCCTCGATCGCCGGTCGAGCCTCGGATCCTGTACCTCTTCGTTCGGGCTAACACACGATATTTGATACCGGATTTCCGATGTTCTTCTTGCAGACAAGCCGACATCCAAGTTCTTGTCGACGGACCTCACGTACTTGAACATCTACGAGCGGGAGACGTTCTTCTGGAGGGCACCCTCCCTGGCCAGGAAGTGGATAAACTCCATGATCTGCGACTTCGGGTGTGATTAATAGTTACCACTACCCGCATTTATATGATGTTAAAAATAAAGTGACCCAGATATGGCTAGAGATGATTCTTTTAATGTTATATATTTTTTAATTATTTTGTAACTTACAAACGATACCCCGAGGTGCATTGTAATTTTGTTTTTGATTTATTCGCTAATTAATAATAAATAGGTAATAATAGAGAGTGTCACTTTATTTTTAATTGTGAAAGTTGGTTGACATAGCAGTCGTTAGTAAAATCCTTTTTTTTTATATTCGTAGTATAATTTAAGTTTAAAGGGAACCGTGATTTACTGTATTACAAATGTTTTTCAGGATGGTTGTGAATTAGTTTTGTTTTTTTAATAAATGTGAAAAATTTAAATATGCGTCCTTTATTTGTGGTGTATCCTGATTGGTGGAATACCTGATGTTTTTTTTTTTCAATATGAATTAATTTAAACGATCCCAAACCGTACGTGTCCTTATGAAGGAGATAAAATGATTTTTCTAATAGACTGCTACATATAACGAGATTTTGCTTGAAAGTAGTTCTGTGAAGATTTTTTTATAGTTTATGATAATCCATTTTATTAATTGAACATTATTTTTTTTTTATTTTGGCAATAAAATAGATACAGATGCAGAACGTTATTTTATTTTTAATCGTACATCCAATAGCTCATACGCAGTACTAAGCCGTCGAGCAAAACATGACGAAATTCAAGAATTCATAAAACATATAAATACACAACTATACATATATATTTTTAAAATATGGATACCACACTATTCGAATACTTTTATAAAAGACAGAAGTCATTTTATTTAAAGAATTTTAAAGGCAGATTTGAGAAACTGTCACAAATTACCTCAGCTGGTTTAGTGCCGTTAGTATAGCGATGAGATTAATTGCTAATTAACATATTTAATGGGAATTATTTAAATGTTCGTTAGCGCCAATTTAATGAAACTTTCTAAATACGGGTGTAGCACGGAAATACATTAGGTTCAAATCTGGTTACCTGCGATGTATACCTATTTTAGTTTAGCCTACAAAAATTGACCACCTACCTAAATATAGTTGATCGGCGACAAACAGTAAAACATAGGAATTTGAAATAGATATTAATTTTCTTTTATAGTAAAAATAAATGAGCATTTTTAAAACGGTAGTTTTGAATCGTTACGTTTTAGACGTACAAGTACACACTGAAATAACAGTTTTGTTTATAATTGTATGTGATTTTTTAAAAAACAAGAGTTTAATAAATATGATTTTTTAAATAACTTTTAAGCTGTGAAAATAATATTTTTTTTAATATAGTTAACGTATTTAGCTATGTGGTTCCGTTTTACATTTAATTTTCTATAAAACGTGAAAAAAATCAATTTTTACTTTTATCACGTCTATGCAAAATAATGTTTTTATGATCTTTTTTAATTTATTGATTAATCGCTTACTAATATCATAAATACATCTAACCTATGATTTAAAACAGAAGTACCTTTTGCTTGATATGAAAAATAAAATTTATCAGACTTCGCTAAAAATCTTCACCTTAAAAAAAATCTAATTTTAATAGAAATAGCTGTTTAAATGTATTTTAATTAACGATTTAAAAGCAAATTAATTTCATTACATTATCATGGCAGTAACGTAATAAAATCCCGATATATATATCGGATCAAATCCAAGTGTCCGTCCGGCACCCCCTTATAAACCGCACAGACCTACATTTTAATTTTGTCGGGTAATCCGCCGTATCGGGGAGACTTTCGGCCGACGTCGGCCGTCTCCGTCTGTCGTCGGGATCGATGTTGAGAATTGTGCGCTGTAGCGCTATAAAAATTTTATTCACATATTTAGTACGTTTTAGATTTTTTTTAAATACGAATATTTTTTTAAAAGCAGTTTTTTTAATTCTTTTTTTCTATTTCTAATTAAATTGTTGCAATTGTTAATATTTCAAAAATTTCAAAAATTGAATAAGTATCTTTTAATGTAAATATTCCCTTTTTTATCATAAAATGTGACAGATAGCATTTCTTCCATCAGAGTGTAGTTTCGCAATGCATATGCGTGAAGTATTTTATAATTTATTTCTAAACCTAGAAATTTATTGTCAATAATATTTTACGTATAGTAAAGGACTCGGAAAATAATTTTTCTTACCAAAGCGACAACCGTCTAAATAAATCTGTAGAAGTGTATTTTTATTGATTTATTACAATAGCTTTATAAAATTTGTAATAATAAAATTACTACGGCACTATAACAACACATAAAAGCCATATAAACTAATTTGAAAAACATATGTTGAAAACTGAGCTTCAATATTATTCTTTACGTGATCAGTCACTGATTACTTGGATTATTCTCAAAAGCTAAATTTATTTAAATATTTTACATAAAAAAAATATTTCATATACTATTGTGTCACAATAACGGAATTATAACTATTTAACTATGATATACAGCGCAAAACAATTATTCTATGCTTATTTATTGCGATAATTTATCATCAGTTCGTTAAAGATAAAATGCATTTGAATGTCGATTTCAACGAAAAGCTTCGCGTCCGACTTAGCGCTTGCCGCTTAGAGCGCACGGCGCGCCGACAGAATGTCGTTGTATCGAGCGACCGGGGCCCAGCGGCCGACTGGCTGCCGTCTAGACGCTTCCATGCGTTATCTCACATTGCAATAAGTTTTCGTTGGTTAATATTAATCGGGAAAATTCAAAAATGGCGCCGGAAACTTCCAAGTTTCATTACGACGTGAACACGTTCATAAAAGCGGTGAAAGAGCGCCGCTGCCTGTGGGACAGGGCCGAGGAGGACCACAAGCACAAAGTCAAGAAGATGATGGCCTGGGACGAGATCCTGAGGGTGCTGGAGCCGCGGTACCCCGACATGGACGCGGGGACCAGGGAAAAACATATATCCATACTCACGTCGCGGTGGGCGAACTTGCGCGATGCCTTCGTGAGGTCTCTGAAGAACTCCTCGCACGCCTCTCAAAACGGCTACCCGCCTAAACCTTACGTCTACCACGAGCAGATGAAATTCCTCATCAGCGACGGAAACTACGACTTCCTGGCGTACGGCCACCTGCACCCGCAGACGGAGATAGTGACGGACGAGCACGGGGAGGCCGAGATGACCCCGCTGCTGACCATCGACGACATAACACACTTCTCGCCTCTGGTCCAGATAGAGCAGTCGGATTCTTGCCAGGACTACAGCTGGGAGCCGACCAGGTCGAGCAAGGCGAGAGGCGTGAACGTCAAGAAGCGGAAGTCGGAGCAGAACTGCAAGTGCCACAGGAAGACGCCGGTCACGGACGAGGACATGTCCTTCTTCCACTCGCTGCTGACGCCCATCAAGACCTTGAACATGGCCGAGAAGATGGAGTTCCGCATCGGAGTGATGGCGCTGCTGCAGAGCCTGATGAACAAGGGGGACGACGGGGACGTCACTTCTTCCAGGAAGAGCAGAGTCAACTCGGAGTCCACCGAACGCAATTTCGGCAACGTCGTCAAAGAAGAATTCGACGTGTCCAGCCCCAACGACGTTTAAACGAACAGCTTTAAACCTTAAGCGTGACGTTTTTAATTCTTCTACTTCGATGCAAGAGAAAAACTCGGGGCGTTTCCGAGAGCTATCGCTTCGCAAACATCACAACAACTTCCGAGTTCATTTTTTGCGATCACTTGACATTTAAAGAAAGGGCGTCGTGGAAGGACTGATGTCTAATTTCTTATAGAGATGTTACAAATGATATCCAGTACTGTATCGAAATTGTACCAAAATGTTTGGTAATGTATGTATATATGTAGACGGTAAGAAGTGTTCCAAGTGCGTTCACCTTTGACTGAATATCCACATTAAAATAATGCAATTTTTAACAATGCCCGATACAAAGAAGCGACACGTATTGGTACTATTGTTACTTTGAGCATCACGCCACTGCCATATTTGCCAATTTTTCATTACATTCTCTCCTACAAACATCACATTAGTACTTTTACTATTTATATATAGAATATTGATATTGTTCAGCCGCTGGGTGGCGCGTGATTCATTTTTTAATTTTCATCGTTTTCCACTTTCGCAAATATAAACCTAAATTTATTTATAACCAATATTCAGCAAGCATTGTTAATATTATTCATTTATAAAATATTGACATATAGTTTCCTTTTACACGGCGCGACCCCATTTACGGTTATCACAAAGACATCCACCCAAATTACACAAAAACGGAAAATACTCTCCCATAACTATAAAATTTAGCGTAATTCTTTAATTTATAAATTTTAGGATTAAGGATCAAAAACGAAAAATAAAAGAAGGAAAAATATAATTCACAATTTTATTAAAGTTGTATCACATTCAACTGCGGACCCAGCCTACATGTATAATAAAACTTCATAGAACGAGGGTTACAAAAAAGTTAAAAAAGCATTTCGTATAAAAATAACCACAATACAAACACACAAATATTATTTCAGATAAGCACAAAGAACTATCGACATATAAACACCCTTTTTAAAACTGATAATCAATTCATTATAAATCACAATAAATATGCCACAAGAAATCGCACAAAACATGTTTACAGAAAACTAGACGCTTATGTACTATAATGTGAGACAAAAATAAATAAATAGATATTTCAGTAAGTGCATAAGTTATAATAGCTAGGTTTTGCCGAATGCGCAAGGGCAACATTTAAAAAAATACCATAGAAATCTAGAATTATTTTTCAATGCACGAATTAAAAAAAAAAATATCTAAAATTATAAAATTTCGACTGCCCATTTTCGACTTTTCTCATACACAATTCCATTGTCACATTCATAAAACGATTTTGCGCATAATCTTCAACGTTTGTATGCGGATACCAACGTTGAAGATTTTGACAATACTTTACTACATTGGATAATGAAGTTGACTGTAAAACATGAAACAAACGATAAAGCAATCCATGATTCTGGCAAACCACAACACACAACATAGATTTAGTGATCGCGCTCGGCTCACAAATTTACAAACTTCTCTCAATTAGTATTATACCAAAACATAACAATTCAGAAGGTTAATAAAGTACATAAAGTAAAACATAGTTGTTAGCAATAAATTGCTAGGCATACTAATTATTATAAATAATAATAATTATCATACTGTAATTAATCGTAATATATATAATACCGGACAATTTTAGCCTTTACAGTATTAGATTAAACAATTAAAAACGAATCATGATTTAAGCAAATGAATGAGGTCTCTTAGGTTAATAATTATCGAATTTATTAAAAATAATGATTTCACTCACATTTTTAACAATCACATAGTTCGATTTATTTTAGCTTATTATCTAATGACATTTTTTTTGCGTACTCCTCGCTCATTTCCGTTTACATTTGTACTGAGATATAATTTTATATTTCGAAAAGGATACATTACCATTACTTTATAAAAAACAGTAAGTAGAGTTTTAATAGAATTTTGGCACAAAATTAATATTATTGGTTAGTTCAAATCACAAAATTAAGAAATAAGTAGACACATAATGGTTTAAATGAGAAAGTTTTATTGATGACAAAGCAAGTACAGAAAAATATTATAAATTATTTATATAATTTTAAAATATATTACTACAGAGTACAAAGTACCACGCACTAAACCATGGCGCTGTGACGTCACTCACGAAACCGTCGCAATGGCGAAAAATAAGAACGCGGAGGGAAAGAAAGAAGAGCGGGGGCCGTTAAAGCTGCGCATTGCATCATGCGCAGGCGATTCCAAGCGGCAGACTTTCGTGCGTTGTACTGTACTTGAAACTATACGTTTTATTCAATTTTTTTGTTAACTTTAATGACTAACGAATTATTATTTTTGTATGAGACACTAAATATATATATTATGTTCTAAGACGACATATAAAATATAATATCGATTTAAATATATATACATATATAGTGTACCTTCGATCTATCATATCGAATATGGCCCTTACGTCTAAAAGGGACGGCTTTAAACGTGATACGCGACGTCGCATTTAACATCTAAATATTTTTCAGACACACGAGCTAGCACACGCAATCAATCATCTAATCTAGAGGCGATTGATCAGCTAGAGGTTATATGAAGAATTACGAGGAAAAATGTTACTCGATAAATATCGGTGAACTTGAAGACTGCTTATTGGGTATATAGTTCGTTTAAGGTATGGTTGAATAAATTGAAAAAGTAATATGCGATAGCATGCGTATGCGCAGTGTGCGTGACATGACAGAACAATATGGTTTGAAGGAAAGTGTAGTGAGTAGAGTGGAAAAGATGGATTAGTGATCTGGAAGGACGGCAAAAGGCGCGTTACGAAATCTTTTACGGGGAATATTTGTGGTGTATTAAGAAAAGGCCAAATTTTAAGGATTTGGAACTGACTAGCTTATATAAAAAATCAGTGAAGCGACAGATGCATACAAGGATCGCGCTGAGCGGACCTGCCTGCCTACCCTTTTAAGAAATAGACAAGTTATAAAATATAAACATAAAATAAGTCTGCGTTTGATAATATACATTCGATGATGGTTATTAATAAAATTAATAATACCAGTTCTCAAATACCAATCCTTTGATAATTCTTCAACACGTCGACTAATAAAATACTAATGCATATTATAATATTTATAGTGACTTACATTATACAAAATAAAAGTAAAAAACATTTAGAATATTATCAAGTATAAATAATAAAGATCTTTTGTAAAATAAATCAATAAAGTTGTAAAACTAATTTCAGTTCTTTTTTTTTTATCTTTCCAAGGTAGGTATTCCAAAATTGTTATAAATAGCAGATTTCTATATAAAAAATTATAAGATTTCAATATATTCCAGGTTCAGAATTTCAGATCAGGCATTTTTGAACTTTCAGATCACACATTCCAATAAGGAATCATAATAATATCAGATGCATATTAACAATAAAATTTAAAATTAAAATAGGCAATATTCTAGTATTCAGGTCAGACAAATATATTTTGTATGTATCTAAGGAAAAACAAAAATAAACACTACACGAATTAAAAAAAAAAAATTGGAGATCTATGTTAATTTTTTTTAAAACCTTTGTTTTTTTTATTAATTTTTACATGGAATCAAGTGAAGTTAAGTTAGCGACACTTTTAATGATTACTACACGAGCCAAAACTTTTTCATGCTTCGACAGTTAACAGAGAACATACAAATAGGAACGACGCAACGGTAGATAATTTAAGTTTTAACGCACATACAAAACACTTATGCGAATGTGTATAGTATATTTTAATTCTAAACTACATCTTCGGTACGACAGCCGGTCAGTCATTTTACCGACACCAAAACACTTCATAATCTCAACAGGTTCATGAACATTTTTGATCCCTTCTTCTTAGACTCACTCCTTAAAAATGAACGAACTGTACAGCACTTAGCCATAGACTATGATCAAGATCATAGATAGTCATAGACTATGCACACCACATTAAATGTGGATACCAACAACAAATCTAGACATTTTTGGAGTTCATGCAATTTTTATTTTGCATTTAAATTGTTGCACCGCTGAGAATTGTAATGCGACAATACATTTCATTGGAAGATAGTAATTCCTGGACTCGGGTCAACTGGCTGTGAAAATAAAATCTGTTCGAGGTGTTTGTAGTTACATCGTTTTCAGACTTTTCCGATATATCCAATTAAACTCTCTGGTTGTAAATTAGAACATTTTCTTGTGTTACTCTTATAAGAGCTTATATTACTGCTGTAATGGTTTTTTTTTAAAGAACATAAATTTTCAGAAACGTAACGCAAATAATGATCACATGTCATACATTAACAAAGGACGCATATTAATATATAAATATATGTGATTTTAATGTTTAATGCAACATTAAATGTAATATTAAATTTTCGTAACAATTTATTAATATCTATTACGCACCATATTCGAATTCGACACCTCTTGGAGGTCATACTTAGGAAAAAAATTAAATAATTCAATAACTAATCTAATTAAGTTGCACTTAAACTACAGATAGGTATGTTTATTCAAATTTCACGTTAGAAAACAAATAATATTCGAAAATAAACTGCCATATTTTAGCGCGAATACAATATAAAATTCCAAAGCGCATTATAGAAATAGAAAAGCGAATAGGACGAAACTAAGTTTCAAGCTAATGCCTCATACACTCCACAAATAATATACAATACAATATCAGGATTTTAAAAATGATTTTTACATAAATGGCACTTCTCGGGTGGTTTTCGTACGTAACGAAGACAGTTTCTATAAGTAATAAAAGGTATGAATCGAAAAAACAAATATTAAAGCTCTCCTAATTCTTGCACTTACAACACAAGGTTTGACCTTGTTTTAAAACTACTTCTACGACGGACCAATCCCACCGCTCCTGTTCTTAATGCACAAAACAACCGAATAACAACAACGTGAAGAGGCACGGAGAGACAAACAACACACAAAAAAAAACTTGGTCCAATTTCATATCATAATATTGTATGTTCAATCGAAATATAAAAGAGCATCGTAAAGATAGCTCTACGATTTATGGACAATGATTTATGAACCATGAATATGCAAGTTATATATATATAAAGAAAACGAAAACTTTCTAAAAGATCATACATAAATTATGTGAGTTCAAATTATTTAGCCACAAATTATGTGGGCTTGGGTTCTAATTGGAAAAATCTCACCAAATCACATTTAAAAGACGAATGGAAAATCTAATGTCAACTTTGTACTGAATATATTTCGAAGAGAACAATAGAGAAGGTTCATCCACATTTTACCGAATCTCAGCAATGGGAGGGAGCCTTTAAATTAATAAAAAAAAAAAATACACCTCACACCATTAATGGATGCCCTCTAATATTAACCGGTCAATAGAAGTTCCTTCAAGCGACAGGTTTTCAAGAGCTTATATCTGTGACGTCATCCGCAGCGTCTAGTACATCAATTCCTGCTGACTGACTCCACACAAGACATTATCATCTACGCGTGTTAATTATCGACTTAATAATATCATTTAAAAATGTAATATATATATTACATTTGAATATAATGAATGGCTTGTTGGTTAAATATAGATGGAAAGCCAGTCCGTCTGTCAAACAAATGACAGAAAGACATACCACTTGAATCCCCAAATGAGAGGTGATTGTCCAGTTTTAATAAAGTTGCTCTCGGACCAGAAACTATAAGGTTCGATTTTGACCACGAGCGATCGACAAATGGGTTTTTAACTGATGCAAATTAATACACTGGCTTCATGCCTCGGAGGGTGCAAAAGCCGCCGGTTCCGGGAGTTAGCATCACGCAGGTGACAAAGAGCGTGAGTAGCCCCCACCACGCACGGTCGCTTGAGGCTTAAGAAAAAGTCTCTCGATCTGAAATACAACAATTGTGTCAGAGCACGGCTCAGAAGTGGCATGATGTAAGCCGTACACGAGACCGCTTGAACATGATATGATTTATATGTATATATTATATTCATGTATGACGTATTAGTTTATAGTGTAATTTGGACCAAGTTTTGTAGTTTTTTTATTTATAAATCACATAATTTGTTTTAAAACTACACAAAGAACCGTACGCAACTATAGACCACTATCGATGATTTGATAGTTTCACGAGCTACTCAAATATACGACCGCAAAATGTGCCTTTTCAGCGTTAATTTCTTCATTTGCGTCTTCGACTTCATCCGGTCCTTCCGCAGCTGCGTCAGCCGCACACGTTCGCACCTGAAGAAAATATTATATTTAATACATACAACATTATTAATATTTAATGATGTTTCTTTCTGATGATATTGTGCAAGGTCGTCAGCAAGGTTTACAATTTAGGGGGCTTAGTTAACGATTTACAGCAATAACCGAAAACCAGTTATGATGTATATGTCCTGGGTGCACACATTTTATTTTCAACCAATCTTCATTGACTTATATATCTATTATTTCCATCATAGAATTGAAAAGTTCTTGGTGTTATTTATTATTCTAAGTGAGAAAAAAAAGCCTGCAACCATTGCATTGGGTGACTCAATTTTACAATTTTATAAAGAAGTAGGAACTGTGAAATGTAGCGAATCGATATCACAGCATCGGCCAATTCAGAGTTCAGTAAAGGACACGTACCACTGTGTTTCTAGAGTACAGTAAGTGCAGTGCCCTGCTTCTGTATATAACAGGTTCAGTGTTCACAGCCTTTTCAAATTACCTACAGCACTTTAATATTGTGCATATGTTCAATAGGTATTGTGAAGGTTTTAGTTTTTCTTTTTGCAGGACTTCCGGAAAATGTTATGTTTTTTTTTTAATTAGTAGGCAAACATATTGTGAATATGAATCATTGGTTTATAATTATAAAATCTATTTATAATTCAATCCAAAGCACCATTTGTCAGGTTCAGATTTTGTGCTTTTCTTTTTTGGCACTAAACCAACGCATATTGTGAAAATAACACCACTATCGAGTCTTAGCGTGGTTATGAGTCATCTTTTTTTAAAATGTATATTCGAGAGGCAAACGAGCACGCTATCTACTAGAATGCAGTTGGTGGTCACTGGCGCCCATGGACACTGGCAACTCCAGATTAGCCACCAGAGCATTGTCAGTCTCGTGGATAGAAATACGATATCTGATAGAAGTGGGCGACTGGAACTCTCACTCACTCGTTGAAATACAACAGCGGAGGCTGTTACTCCCGTCTGTATTCTGTGAGAGTGGTTTCTCACAGGTCGAGCTGGCCCATTTATGCGTCTCATCCAACTGAACCACAGCATGGCTCTGCCCTATGGTATGAACATGTCTCAACAAATCAAACATATTCCGTGAATATGTCTTCAATTGGTTGAGTCGTTCCGAACTTACATAATTACTAACTTACTCAGTGACAATTATAAGTTTTACTTGACTAAACTTATTTCTAAAATTAAATAATTTTTCTTGAGTCCAATTTGAAGAAATAGCCTATAGATATTGCCCTACACTCGAATCACCTTTGAAAACCTCATGAAATTCGTCTAGCAATTATACAAATTTAAGTGCTGTTAAATTATAAATTAATTCAAACACAGACAAAATTTTTAGAAACAATCTGATTGTGTACTGCCATATCACCGGCAATCAGATTTTATTTCACTAATTAATTGATTTCATTGAAAAATTGTTGTGGTAATTTGAAAATGTTTATTCCTCATTTTCATTTTTTCAACACTTGTTTGTCGGGCGGCGTCCACAATATACTATATATCTAAATTACAGATTATAAAATATATCAATATCAAATTAGATGAAAGGGAATGCCCCGGCGGTTGTAAAAGTAACAACTATTACGCCCTGAATCTCTCATGTCACATTAAATATCGTGTTCTATACTTGTTTTTTTTTAATATTCCCATATTTTAAATTTAAGTTGCAAGGAAGGAGTTTATTTACGAAAAAAAATTCAAAATTATCTATTCTTATCCAAAATCTAATTTTTAAGTGACGATTTAACTAAAAATACTTAAACAAATAAATAAGTTTTAAAAAGCAGGACACTCGACAGACTTCTATTAGAAATGGTGGGTACTCACATGTCGAGCATCGCCAGCGCTGTGGGCGTGCCGTCGCGTATGCGCAGGAGGTTGGTTATGGCGGCAGGCAGTGGGTTGTGCGCCGTGACCTGCGCGTACAGCGCGCACGCCGAACTCAGCCGGCTCAGGTATGAGAAGCCGGGCGCGTCCTTAGGCCATATTCGGGGAGACGCCCGCGCAGCGCACATACCTGGCAAGTATTAAAAACGATGACCCGTTTTACTCCGTCTAAAACAAAACTTTCGAAATGATTATGGTATACCAGATTTACATTCTATTTTCCGATTTAACTTTTAAAATTATAATTACTTTATAACCTTTTATTTTTAAATGCACCATCTTCTTAATCAAATTGTTCCTTATTTTTTAATTGCATAATTATCCATAATTTTTAAATACGATCATAATCTACTTAAAAAAAAATTAAAAGTTTACAAAGTGATGTCAATTTCGATATTAAAAAATTTCATATAAAAATACACAGCAAAATATTCAAAAAAAATTGAGATATTTTTGAAGTTATACTTCTTTTGGCGTGTTATAAGAAAATTGAGAGTGAATTTTTGTCGAGCCGACACGAAAACTACAGTATGAAGTTCTCGCAAGCGGTTTAGTGAGTGAGCGGTTCAAATCACTAATAACTGGTGTGCAAATTCAGTCACTATCCGATTTAAGGTATATAACTGATACAATATCAAATACTTAAAACAAGTCTATATCTTTATATTATCACAAAAAATTAAAGTTTCAATAACATTTTCATTAATACTGTATTTAAAATAAAATATAGCAGTATTATAACGGGGAAAAACGGAGCCCTACATTAGACGGCGAACGCGACACCTGGACAAGTCGCGGCGGCGCCGACCAGAAGGCAGAAACCCGAATTAATTACAAATCACATGTCGGATTGTCATGAGGTAAATTCATGTTTGCTGGTAAAACCCTAATGTACTGCGCGAGCGCCCGCAAAATTTGTCACCTCCCCTCTTCTAGTCGTGCTCGCGGCGCGCCTATGTAGGTCGCGCTTGTCCGATGTTATACAGATGGGCAGGGTACTAAAAAAAATCGATTACATCTTCTAATTGGTTACATTACTAAAATAAATAAATTAAAAAATGGTTGCCTGTAAAGTAGGTTTACGGGCGATAATTTTACGAAACAACGTCTCATAAGAAAACATTGATGAAAAATTGTATACTACTTTTTTATGAATTGAATTGAATTATTATCACCGAATTATAATTATTTTGTATCATCTAGTAATGATAATTATTTTGTATCATCATGAGTACGATCATGCCTCTCTATCGCTTGTTCTGCACCTCTCGCTTGCACGCTCGGCTCAGGCGAAACGTGACAATGAATCATGTTTTTGACGTGACAACGTCTTAAATTAGGTTGCGGCTGGGAGTCACTTATGAAGAAAATTTGGTTGCCTGTAAAGTCGGTATACGGGCGAAAGTTTTACGTGACAACGACTTTGAATGGTAAAATCATTTTAATGTGAATATTCATTCGTATAGTAGGAAGAAGGATGAAATAATAGTAACAATTTAAAACATTTATTTATAAAAGAATTATATTTAAAACATTAATTTATACTGAATTTCTTCATATTAACAAAATTTTATTTTTTTTAACATATATATACGTATTTATATAAATACATACAATAAGCAACACATTTTGCAAGCTATGCACTATCTAGTGCTGCGCGCGGCAGACCGATCAGTTGAGTGAGGAGAGACGCAAGGCATTCGGCGGGCCTCTCTCTCGTTCGGTGACTCATCGTTACGTTACCGAGCGTTACACTTTTCGCGTGACTCCCAGCCGCAACCTAATTTAAGACGTTGTCACGTCAAAAGTGTAACGCTCGGTAACGTTACGATGAGTCACCGAACGAGAGAGGCCCGCCGAATGCCTTGCGTCTCTCCCACTCAACTATGATCGGTCTGCCGCGCGCAGCACTAGAGAATTAGTGCATAGCTTGCAAATGTATTGTGTTATTGTATGTATATTTGTATATAAATACGTATGTATGTGTAAAGGTAAAAATAAAATTTTGTTAATATGAAATTCAGTGCGAGATTCTTTGTATAAATTAATGTTTTAAATATAATTCTTTGTATAAATAAATGTTTTAAATTGTTACTATTATTTCATCCTTCTTCCTACTATACGAATGAATATTCACATTAAAATGATTTTACCATTCAAAGTCGTTGTCACGTAAAACTTTCGCCCGTATACCGACTTTACAGGCAACCAATTTTCTTTTTCGTGCATGGAGCGGCCGTTTATCGATTTACAAGACGTTATCACGTAAAAAATTCTTAACGTAGTTTTCATTTTTAACATAACGACATTATATGTAATAGTTTGTATAATATAATTGAAAAATGCAAAGAATAACCCGTTATAAAGATATCTTCCAGATGAAAATAAGGCGTGTGCAACGCGGCCTCGTACAGCGCCCTGGCGGCGTCGAGCGAAAACACGTAGCCCGTGCCCGACAGGTACTTGGGGTACACCCGGCCGGCGTACATGTAGCGGGGGCTGAACCTGGCGAGACAGGGACAGTTGTGAGACATCGAGCGTGCGCACGAGCAGTTTTGTTGCAGTCACTGCTAGAAAACCTTGTACTTCATAAGAAATTTTATTTCTCGATGAGTAAAATAAATACATGATCGATATTAGAATTAAAAAGTTTTCTTAAAGTATTACCGTTTGTACAACGGCGTACAAAATCCAGTTCGACCGGTGAGACACCAGATCTCACAGAAAGACTACACTACAGACGAGAAGTAGCAGCTTTCACTGTGGCGGTTCGTCTGGCGAGCGAGAGCTCCGATGGTCCACTCGCACCCTCTCCTCCATCGCGTATCCTATTCCTACCCAAGTTTGGCCGGCGACCCAACACACACCTCTTAAGTTTCGACTGTTCGTGGGCAGCGATGACCATTTACTCTTTGACGGTCTGCATATATCGTTTGACCCTCGAAAATGAAATTAAGAAAAATAGGCGACGATAGATATTTAAAGGCGAAAACTCGTCACTATAATAAATCTCAATGATACACTACATATAATTCGACTTTGGTTTAACAAGCGTACGCCCATCAAAAAGTGCGAGTACTTTTTAAACAAACTTTGTACAAGCTCGACTGTCATTACAGTAAAATAGTGCAGTGCATGAGTGTTTTGAAATCACACATTGACTGCATAATAGAAGATATTCAATGCTACAAGCGCTTTAGTGGGGTTTTGCGTTTTATTTTGGGTTATGTTTAAAAAGCAATTAACACATCTCACACGATTTCGGACAGCATTCATTGAATTCATGTTTCTCGAAGCGCTTGCTAAACGTGTTAACGGCATTAGTTATCTACGTATATAGTAAAATCGTGAGGTCGATACATTATTCGGAGGATACTTTTTATAATGTACGATCTATCACGCTCTGTTAACTAGGGACTGGACAGAGAACGTACGACAAGCGATAGAAGCAGCTGACAAGGGAGTTCAAGGGATTGAGATGTGACGCGAATTCGATGAAAGTCAGGGAGATTATTTACATTCTGAGAACGTATATGCTTTTTATTGCAGGTGCAGATTGCGATATGGTGACCGAATGGTTAAAAAGCCGCCTTGAAAACAGAACGTACCGGGTTCGAACCCTATCGGGAGCACTGATGGATGAGTTCTAAGCCTAGGAAATCAGGTTAAGCCTCTCTGGAATAATAAAATTGTCAGCAGCGTATTGATTAAAATCTGACATAGCGCCTTGACTCACCACTTATTCTTGACGTCTAAGACAGGCCTGGCGCCGTGTATCATATCCCCGATCAGGAGGTACTCCCTGCTGTTGTTGTCCTTTTTGGTTTGACTGAATTCCAGCGATTTGTTCTGCAAGGTCTCCATCAGATTCGGCATGTTTATGAACATGTCGTCGTCGGTCTTTAGTATGTAACGCACTGAAAAAAAAACAGTATAATTAATACGACATATTTTATATGTAAGTAACAGGAGTTAAATTTTATAATATTAATTTATATTAAATTGTATATTGGCTACGGTAAAATTTATTTATTTTATTTTCTGTATATATTATTCTTAATATATCACCATTAATTTCCAAAATTCAAATTAAAATTTGATCGGTATGTATGTCGCACGCAATTAATTTTATTCTTCTCATTGCACAATAATAACATTAAATATATAAAAATATACATAAACAATAAGAGGTCAAAAGCTTTGTTTCCGGTAAAGAAAGTATATTAAGCCGCCGGTCCTTGAGGTTCGTCCGCAACGAACCGGCGTGGGAGGCTTAAAATCATAACTCCTATAAAAGTACTGCAGGAACGTAAGTCTCAGCAGACGATTGAAAGTATATTGGCAAGTCAGACACAAAAGCACACAGCCTTGACTAGCTTCTTTTACTGAGTATCCCAGCTAGAAGCTAGGATGTTTTGTTTTTGCATAGAAATAGCGATGTAAATAAACATTACTACAAAAATGTTTCCAACAGACGCTCACCGGTCCCATTGCACTCGTTGATCACCCACTTCAACATCATTATAGACTTCAAGGTTAAGTTATTGTAAGTGTCGACGACATCTTCTTGGATGATATCACCGTACTTTTCGGCTTCCGCGTCTATTTTATTCTGGACGTCCGTCTCGTTCTGGTCGTCGTGTAGCCCCAACAGAAACACAACTTTGTAGTTCGGTTCCACCTGTACATCATCGTCTTCCGCTTTCTCCACGTTACTATTATTGTCTCGTATCACTTTGGTGGAAGTCGACGCGAGTTCGGCCTTCTTCAGCAGATTCATCACCTCCGCGACGCTGGGCGACTCCTCGTACCCGCGGGGAGGTATTTTCATGACGCTCGTGCCGTCGTCGTAGTCCAGGGCGTCGTTCTTACCGTCCCCCAATTCTTTGTTCATGTCGAATTCCGGCAACATTTTCTCGTCCGTCTCATCATCGAATCTCTTCTCCTCCCTGCTCTCAGTCTTATCGTCCGACAACTCTTTATTTACACGATTGTTAGCTAGATTATACTTTAAAGCTTCCGCTATACTAGGCAACAGTTGGTTCAGACCTGATATGCTACGTTTTCTTCTACCATTAACCTTCTTCTCTACCCCTAACAGATTTTTTATTTGGACCGTTTTGTTCGCGAATTCCTTCGCATTCGGATACAGGTCGTACGTAAAATTGTAGCTCCTGTACTTCTCCCGTATGCTGTTGAACGCTTTCGACAGCTTTATATAGTTCCGATGGTCGCCCCAGGTCTCCCTTATCGACTGTCTGGCCTCGAAGTTCCTCGTCGACGAGATGACCACGACCAGCAGGTACAGTCTCTTGTTCCCATCCTTCGGGCACACTTCGTTCGGTTCGCGCACGGTGGTTATGTTCTCCGGCCTTATGTACACCTTGGTGTCCCTGTTCGTGTGGTAACTCCAGCCGGAGACGATACCTGATCGAAAAACACATCACATAAGTAATTATTATTTTGTCCATTCGACTATGGGGATTGTACCGAATGACCATAAAGGCATTTGTGCGACTGTGGTATTTAACAGTAAGGCAATAACGTGAACTCACATGAGATATTATCAATGTGATAACATTGAAAGAAAGAAAGAAAAAAAGGAAGGAAAAAAATAAAAAGAGGAAGATATTATTTATTCAAACAACACACTATTATTTATACTCAGGCCCTGTTTATACTCAACTATATTACCTATTGTCTAAACCTTGTACACGTGTTGCTGGTTAAGAAGGGCTCCACTCACCGTCCCCTCACTGTGCGCTACAAAGAAGCATAGCTTTACACCGTGACTGTCTGTCAGTCTGTCTTTCTCTCTTCCTTGTCTCATTGCCATCATTTTCATTTGCGTCTACACACATTTTGTCATTTAAAGTATAAAAATGTTAATTTAAAAACAATTCATGTTATTGAACTTTCTGTATTATTCATACAAATAATAAAACTATTATGCGAAAAAAAAAATTTGACACGTTTTGAAATTCATTATTGTAATTTACTGATTTGTTTTGTGTCACGTGCAATTATATTTTATTTCCCTCATTGTATTTCTCTATGGATTTTGGTGTATCGGTTTAGTATAAGCAGTGAATAAGCATCTTCGTTTCTCTTTCGACTTCTCCTGCCACCATAAACCTGAGAAAATCCGTTCCTGTCGAGCATTCCATTATACTTCTATAGTCATTGAAGAAAATAAAACTAACGAATTATAAAAAAAAAATTGCGTCATAATTACAAGTTTTATAATCAAACACAAATATAGATAAGGGAGCATCAATTAATCACGCATTGGGGGGGGTTGTCAAGCCGAATCTCACCCCCTCTTACGGCGGTGGAGGGGGTTCGACAAATATCACGTAATTTTTTTATACAATAGGGTAAAATTTAAACAAAACAGGATAAAATTTAACATGTTTTTTCAATAAAGTGAAGTTAAATACTTGATAATTTTGATAAATCTCACGTGAGATTAAGGAAGGGGAGCTCAGGCCAAATCTTACCAAGAGGGGGGGTCAAAAAATCACCAAAATCGCCTTACGTAATTAATGGATGCCCCCTAACGAGAAATTAATAGATATAGTCTTGCGGAAATAGATAAGATTTAGGGTGTGCCAATTTTAATATCCAAAAGTAGGACAAATAAAGACCTAGACGAACGGGAGATAGTGTTGTATAATACCTAGAAATTTTACACCGAATACATTGCATTTCTGGCAGTCGATTAAGTTTAGCAATCAGCAAAATGTGGCGGGGCTGAGGAGGCAGCTGTGTGAGTGGTTAAAAGAACTGTGGTTCGACTACATTCATACCGTACAAAAATTCGTGAGATGGGTCTTTATGGTCATTTTTGATTAAAAAATAATCATCAGGTGTATTGAAAAGAAGTAGTTCACCTTTAAGAACCGCATTAACAATAAATTAAATACAATACCATTTTATACTTTATGGAATATATGCAGCAAAGTTTTTATATTTTAAAATAATAAAGAAGATCGTCAGTCGTATCCTTAAAGCGGTCAAGAGCGTCGGCCAGCGCCACAAGCGCGCTGCACGCTCGGTGCATCTGAGAGTTGCATAGCCGCTTTAGCAAATAAACTGACAATCTCTACAGTCACAAAACATTCAGCTGACCACGACTTTTATTTTTGGTAACAATAAAAATACACCATATTTTTAATTTAAATCAATATCATATTAATTTAATATTTTGCAATGCCACATTATGCTGTGTATGACGGGATTTTAATATATTTTTCACACTCAGTAAGTTCGTGGCGGTTTTATTACAATTTAAATTATTAAGCTTATTTTTACTAGTACAAAAAAATATTTTTTTTCTTTAAACAAAAGATTGTTTTAAAAACAAAACAAAAAACAACATTTAGTTGAAGGATCACAATAATTTTTATTTTGTGGTAGAGATGTTACCATTGTCTCTTTTAAATCCATATTACTGTTTTTTGTTTGAACGTATAAAAAGAATCGTAAATTATTTTACAGCATGATAAAAATAGGGGAAAACTATTAGTGTTATTATTTTCGGTTGATACAAAATTAGTTGTTCCAAAGCAACGCCACCTCCCGTCCTACAGTGAATGATATAAGCTTTCAATGCAGCGGGATCAACGTCCGCCGCGCCCTCTGACGTGGCGAGCGGCGAGAAGCGAACGTCTGCAAATTTTTAACCAGCAGAGCAATTCTGCAAACTAAAAATAAATGGGACAAGTGCGCATAGGATTTGTACCCTGAGGGTTCCGTACAAACTTATTGTGTATGTAAATATTTCATGAAAATTCTTGATGATTTTTGTCTATTTTCGATACCGACACTGGCGAGGTGTACAGGGATTTCAAAAATTTTGACTTTTATTAAAATAAATTTGGGATTATCTTAGCCATATCCAAATTTTGGAAAATCTTAAATTGTCATAGCGCGAAGTTGTACTCCCCATATATTGGTCAAGCAAGTGTAAGTTTGTAATCATAAAAAAAATGATTATCATATGATATAACAGCCAATTATCCATTTTTCAGATTATCAATTTAGACGTCATAACAACGACAAACAAAGTAAGAGGGTCCAAGGTTGACCTAATTCTGACGTCACAAAAACACCTACTGAATCGTTTGCTGTTTACAGAATCGGCCCGCACCAGTGACGCATAATAACATTGTATTTTCACAGACGCGGACTCGTGCGCGCACACCCGTGCCCGTGCCGCATTTGCGGCCGAACTAAAAAGTTTTTGTATGGTATTTATGAACTGAAAAATGGCCGAGCAACCACCGACGTCATATAGACATCACACAACTCGCGAGCGTAAACGCGGAGAAGGCGGCATGCCGTTTGTAGTTGCCGATGGCAGTGAGCCACTGGCCACTCCCTACACGCTAGCGGTGTGAAAGCGGACGCGGGCGATCAGAAGGCCGATGCAAATACATGTATACAGTTTTTTCCAGGGCCGAAACGAAAGCCGAGACTGCGCCAGCGTCACTGCGTTAGCATTCGCTCTTATTATTATTTTTTTGTATTTCTGCCCGTGCGAAGGGCAGGGAGGGCCAAAAATCCATTATGGACAGTCCGTGCGCCCGGACGCACGGGGTGTGTCCGACTCTCACGGACTAAAAACCCCCTGAAGCATTACGGCGCTTGCCATTAGTCCAAAGGCTGTTAAGCCCGTGGACTTTTCAGGCTTTATCTAAGCGGCCAGAAGGCACAGGGGTGCCAACGGCGCGAAGGTCGGGAACCCTTCCGGGTTACCCCGACGTAATAATAACGTCCGGGTGAATATGTTGCCCCGGGAAGAGGCAAAAATAGCTAAAACTACCTATTAAGTGTATAATAGATATTAAAACAGACGACGCTTGAAAAAGCGAGTAGTGTAGGGGGTTTCTCTCTTATTATGTTGCGTCGCTTCCCCACTGTCGATAAGCCGGACTGTCATATGCGCGCGGGGGGAGCGTTTATAGCGTTCCGTAGGCAAACTGGCGAAAACGGAACCTTTAAGGTTTTGTCGTGTCCGTCTGTCACAGGCATTATACTCAAAAACTACAAAATGTATATTGATGAAATTTGGAGTATAGGTGTCTTGTATAAGTTTTTACTTAGTTTGGCAGTTAAATAACAAAAATAATTATTTCTAAAGGCAGCATTCCGTATATGTGACAGCTCCTTTTAAAGGCGTCTCCTGCGCATATTTCTCTCTAAGCATCACCACGTGTTTTGATAAGTATTTTATATCGACGTCGACGATGCCTGCGTTTATCGTACCTGAATGGAAAAATTAACGCGTTTACCACAGAGCGGTTAAAGAAAGAGGGCAGAGGGTACAATTATTATTCGTTGACAACTCCTGTTGTCCCTTACATACCACAGACTGTTCTCTCGCTCGGTGAGAATGATTTTTGTCTGCATTGTCATCTGCAAGAGTCTCCAGTCTCGAGTTCGATAAAATCTGGACTGACTTCTATTCGACTATTTAATTATCAATAAAGGGACAGCACATTTGATTCCTCCAAAGGGTACTGTTCAAGATGAAGGCGTATTCCTTCCTCAAAGGCCGGCGACGGGCCGGTGACCCTTCTGCGTTGCGGGCGTCTCCATGGACGTCGGTGATCACCCACTCTTTGGCTGCTCAGATGTTCGTTTACCCCTAAAATGCTATCTAATATATGAAAATGAATATTTGTTTGTTTGTATTTATGCGCTGCTATACTCTTCATCTCATTGCGATAAGACTTAGTCAACTTATTGCTAGAACTTGCGTGAAGGCATTTAAAAATCTTAACATTTTTAACTACCCACGTATTATTGAACCGAACTACTGAACCAATTCTAAAGAATATTTCACTGGCAACAAGCTACACTATACCCCAGCAATATTGTCTAAATTTTATTTAGATACTAACGTTTACCCCGTATTCGTACAAATTAGAATCGGTAGTGGAATCGAAATCACAGGTGGGACGGGGAGCAGAATCGAGAGTCGAGACTGAGGGGGTCCAAATCGAGAACGGCACTAAGATCGAAATCGAATGTGAGACTAAAATTAGAATCGAGACGTGAGCGGAGTCGGAACGGGGGACAGTACCAAAAACAGAATCGAGAGTAGAAGCGGGATCAGAATGGACAACGGAATAGCTAGCGGGAAAATGATCGATGAGCGTGATGGGTCGATAAGATGAAGGACGCGTGCGATAGCTAATATAAATGAAAGACGTTTTTACAGTAGTATGATTTCCAAGTAATTACAAATCAAAAAAATGTGAATAGGATACAGTACGTGCATACAATAAATGTGTACCTACTAATTGTGTTATACGTACGTGTTTATTTGAAAATTTTAAAGCCAACGTACCTGTTTATTTGAAAATTTTAAAGCCAAACGCGTGCAGTGGTTGACATATTCGAAATGAAAATAAATAAAATGGTTCATAGAAAATTTATACAATTCATATTTATATATGCAAAATGTCAAAGGGCGCCTAAAGCGCACGCGCAGACATAAAACCTGGACAAGAAGCGTTCTGCGCCCGATCGACTGTCGACTGCCGCGCCGTTTCGTGTCGTGAGAATTTTTTATTCGTACATTACAATACAACGCGCGAAACTGCCGCTGTGAAGTTAGTCACGTAGGCGTAGCAATGGCGCGAAATAGGAACGCGGGGGGAAAGAACGAAGGGACGGGGAGAGCTGAACCTGCGCATTGCATCATTCGCAGGCAATTCGGAGCGGCAGCGATTAAGCATATGGACAGGGTGCACGACCGCAGCGATACTGATGCTCCGGAGCTAGCGCGGCGCCACTGTCGCTGCAGCGACAGAAGTGACGCTCAAGAACGCTACTTCGGAGTAGTAAGACCTACCGACACTTTTACACTACACACCTACGCTATGCCTATAGCATATAGGCGTAGCACAGGTACACATTTTATCTTTAATTTTTATTTGAAGTTGGATATAACAGCAGAAACTTGAATGTAGAATTGATTAGGGTGATAAATGTTAGTGAAATAAATAAAATCGTAAAAAGCATGTGTGGTTCCTGACTCATCCAAACTCCCCTGCCCCATCTTGCTCAGAAATTAGGCACGAGCTTCGTTTCACTGTGAACGACTGGTAGCATCATCACCATCACCATCAGGGCCGCTGAGATCTGACGTTTTCCGTGATTAACGAGGTTAGGTCACGTGTAATATTTACATGACAAAAGTCGCTATTACACATCGTAACATCGATGAAAAAAAAAGCGTACAACATTGACAGCTATGTACTGGCCATATCGTAAAGAGAATGAATATAAAAAAAAAGAATATAAAAGGACGCCCACGCCGACCTGACGGCGTCGGTTTTTTTAATGGCGCGACGCCCGAGCGCCGCCCCTTACCGGCGAACAACTCGCCGGCGCATGCGCTAACGGCGGCGGCGTGCAGCTCGCCATCTGCCGGCGGGAGGGTATAAATACTTGAAGTTAATGAAAGATCTCTAAAGACTCCAATCGATCCGTGTTGTAGGCGGAGCTACTATTGCAAGAATATGACGATTTAATGAAAAAAGAATTATCGCAATCACGAGCAAACAAATCAGTGCGGTACGGAACAAATTCGACAAATTGATAGTCGGGATTTAGAAATCAGTAGCTTAGAGTCCAAATCAGTCTATATCAACTTCCACCCGATTCTGAAATACATGCAAACGAATTCGCGAGTAAGAGATAGTAATGCATTAACGACATCCAATAAGGGTTTTGGTTACTAAACACGCGAAATTGTTATTAAACACGCGTGTGCAGAACCATGTATAAACAATGTAACTTAAAAACTACATCGAATTACTGAGGAACGATTTGAAAAATCTTAAATATGTTACCTGCAAGACGGAAATTGAAAAAAATATTATATTATGTACCAAAATTTTGAAAGAGCAATACACTACATAATCGTAACTCGATAAAAAAAATAAAGTTTTTTTTTTAATAAAGAAACCCCTAAATATTTTCTACGATTAGTTAAAATAAATTTTGATATTTAAATAGAAATGCAGGTTTATTTTTGCAGTTTTGATTATAACTAGGCTATTTTATTTCATATCTAAAACTATAAGATAAATATTTTTGTGCAAAAACGTCGACGTCATATACTGCTTTGAGTGTACCCGCGTCTTGCCATCGTTAATAGATCGCTTATTATTTAAAATATTTTTAATCTTCGTCTTGAAACTACAAAGAAAGTCTATGGTTGGATATAGAACACGACTCTGAACATCGGCAGATTAAAAACTGCTAGCCAAAGCACACAATACTGCGCGTGCGCATGGTACAGAAATGAAATATAATGAAATAGTAGCAAATGCGTCATCGCAGCCAACGCCTGTATTGATATCGTTACAAATGAATGTATAAATGTCTCCCACGAATTTTTCAAGCAAACGCAAAAAAACGGTCAGGTTTTGCACTAGCTTTCTGAGCTACATCGTTCCAAATTTGTTACAGAATTAGGGGAATAAAAGTTAAGATTTTATTCAGTATCGGTCGGGCCAAAGACAAGGACGACATTTGCATTTTAACATATTGCTCGTTAATAATTTAGGGGCCATCCATAAATTATAAGGTTTTTGACCTCCCCCTCCCCGTCCTTGTCATAGCTAAATGAAAACAGCAGTTTTTGTAATTTTTTTTTTGCTCAAAATACTTTAAATAGTGGACAAAACAAAAGACACAACCTTTTTTTATTTTTCTGGATTTGACGTCACAAAGCTTTTGACTTGCTCCTTTTCACGCATTAGTTACATTTCGTCGACTCCCAAAGTGTGACGTAATTTATGGATGGCCCCATAAGGTCATCAACCTTATTTGCTGCCTAAAACGCGGCTATTGATTTATTGAAAAGTTAATTGATTATCCAAACGCATAGTAACAGCCAATGCGTGAACGCTGTCGGTGGAGAGATGCTTCGGTATGTGCGTGCAAAACCTGACGGCAAATACACGCCAAGCGGGCGCGTCACAGTTCGGCCCGACGTGTGTAGGTTATAGACGACGGAGCGATCACCTCTAGTGAACTGTTTGTTGACTTTGCTGTAGACCGGTATGTACATGAGAACGCAGAACAGTATCATTGCGGTGCAGAACATGAACAGTTTGGCCAGCAGCCGGCCCATGGACCTCCGCTCCCTGTCCTCGGTGTGCTTCCTGGGCGACGTGTAGGGCGCGTAACGTCTGTACTTTTCATACCTGAAACAAGAATATAACATAATAGTCTTGCAAACGATAAAAGCAATATAACAATTGACCGATCTTCTTGTCACACTTCTGACTCTGCGTCCGGTCCCGGGCTCGATTTTAGTTCTCGATCCCGCTCTCGGTCCCGCTTTCTATATCGATACCGCTGCCGCTCACGATTTCAGTTTGAATAAAACCGAATAAAATGTTGGTATAAATATGAAATATAGACTATACCACTCGGGGATGGTGTAGCTTTCTCTAAATGAAAGAACTTTTAGAAATGGTGTAGTATTTCTGTTCAATGGTATACGCGGACGAAGTCGCGGACAAATACTAGTAGGTATAACGTAAAAACCGCCTCGATGAAAAAATACTTAGATACGCTAAGTTTGGCCATGATCGGTCAAACGGCGTCAGAAATTAGCGATCTTAAATACATAAACATCCATTTTCATGTAGGTAATTATCAATTATGTTGGTTGCAAAAATTTGGTACGTGAATAAAACGTTATTTTATTTTGTTTGAATAGTAAATAAATAAGAAAGCGAGGTTTTGAAATTACTTTAAAAATGAAAAGAACATTGTCGATCGCAGTCCAAACTCCGTTGATTCGCTTCACTTTCAACAGTCACAATACGTATTTTTTAAGGATACAGCATCAAGGTCGACACTGAAAGGAACTCCAAGGTCTAACTACATTCGATGGTTGGTCTATCAGCAATTTAAGACGGTTCGTGGTTTAATCGCTAAATCAACAATTTAAGCTTCTCGCGCAGCTCTTGTAACATCCACTAGTGCGTGGATGTTACGTTTACTATGAAATTTATTCGCTATTATAAAACAAAAATATTACATAATGTATTATAAAATTACAATGGCATTAACCTATAGCATAGTGCGAGTATACTATAATTTTGGCGAATTCATTTGTCTCTTAATTCATCTTATTGTGTTACAGGAAATCGTTAAAAGAACTGTAATACGATTGACCTTGCAGGCAATTCCTGTAACTTTCCGCTATGATATTTATTATCAAAGTGTTTTTGAGCTCAAAAATTTGACAAAACAGTTGACCTTAGAGGCCATTTCTGAAACTTTTTGCTACTTTCAAACTCCAAATCTTCAAATTTGTGCCTAACAGTAAATTATTGAATTTGAGCTCGAAAAATTGATTTTTATGCTTTTCCCTTAATCGAGGATTTGATGATAAAAACTGTTGATTGTAAATATTTTTCTACTTTGGACATAAATTCAGCATTTTGGTCGATTCCTTTAAAAGTACAAGATAGGTATAAAACTGCGTTTGTTACACAAGAAGGCCATTTTCAATGGACTTGCCTTCCATTTGGCTTAAAAACGGCTCCGGCCATATTCCAAAGAATATTGAGTAACATAATCAGAAAACACAAACTCTCTGATTTCGCAGTGAATTTTATTGACGACATTTTGATTTTTTCTAAAACATTTGAAGAACACATGAAACATTTGTCTAGATTACTTGAGGCAATTCTATCAGAAGGATTTAGATTGAAATTTTCGAAATGTAATTGTGCAAACAATTATGCCAAGTATTTGGGCCACATAATAGAAAATAATTCAGTAAGACCTCTTAAAGATTATTTAACTGCTGTGAAAAACTTTCCAATCCCAGAAACAAGAAAAAATATACGCCAATTCCTCGGTAAAGTAAACTTTCATCATAAATTTATACCACACAGTGCTATCATCTTAGACCCTTACACAATTTATTACGGAAAGATGTAAAATTTATATGGTCGAAAGAATGCCAGGAATCATTTGACAGAATCAAACAATTATTATGTTCCAAACCAATTTTAAGAATATTTGATCCTGCACAACCCATAAAAATATATACAGATGCTAGCATTAAAGGAGTAGGAGCCATATTAAAACAAGAAGATAAAACCGGCGTCAGTAAACCTGTCGCGTACTTCTCAAAAAGTTGACAGAAAGTCAAAAGAAAAGAAGGCGATATATCTAGAATGTCTGGCAATAAAAGAATCCTTAAAATATTGGCAGCACTGGCTTATGGGAAAGGAATTTGTGATATATTCAGATCATAAGCCATTGGAAAATTTAAACATTAAAGCTAGAACTGATGAAGAACTTGGAGATTTAATGCATTACTTATCTCAATACAATTTCAAGGTAAAATATAACGCGGGACAATCAAATCAGGAAGCAGACTGCCTCAGTAAGAATCCAGTCTTAGAACCCGATGAAAACACTGATGATTTTTTAAGAGTTGTGAATTTAATAAACCTGAAGGATATTAAAGATGACCAACGTACAAATGTAGATCTGCAGAATAGTAGAAGCAAATTTATACTGGAAAATGAAATTTACTACAAAACGAATAAAAAAAAGAAATAAAATCATACTGTCAGAATCGTTTAGCATAAAACTAATTAAAGAGGTCCATAATACTTACTGTCATATTGGAAGAACGCAGATGATAAATAAATTAATGCCGTTCTACACAGCAAAGAATATCATCACGAATATTAAGCAAGTTTGTGATAAATGTGACATTTGCATAAAGAACAAATCAAGAAGGAAATCGAAATTTGGCTTAATGTCACATTTAGGTCCAGCAACACGTCCGTTTGAAATTGTATCAATTGATACAATCGGAGGTTTCGGAGGATCACGGTCTACAAAAAAATATTTACATCTTCTGGTGGATCATTTTACAAGATACGCTTATATTTTGACATCAAAAAAATCAAAGCTCCAGTGATTTTATTAAGCTGATGAATAATGTGACACAAAATTATAATATTGATTTGGTATTGACGGACCAGTATCCGGGCATAAATTCCAAGGAATTTAAAGATTTCCTCAAGAATAAAAATATAACAATAGTGTTCACCGCTGTGGATGCACCATTTTCAAATGGGCTTAATGAAAGGCTAAATCAAACTTTAGTCAATAGGATAAGGTGTAAAATAAACGAAGGTGACAAAAAGACTGCATGGACAACTGTCGCACAGAAATGTGTTGCGAAATATAACGAAACGGAACATACTGTAACAAAATTTACTCCAAAATACCTTTTGGAAGGCGAAACTGTGGATATTCTGCCACTTGAATTGAAATCAAGATGCACTAAAGAAGATTTAAAAAGAGATAGGCAGTCAGCCTTTGAAAACTCAATAAGATCTCACAACTATAATAAAAAAATACATGATCAACATAGGGAAGAATACAAATTTGAAGTCGGAGATAGAGTCTATGTCGAAAACGGCAATCGGCTCAATAGAAAGAAACTGGACGAATTAAGAATTGGTCCATACAAAATCTTAAGGAAGATATCTAGTTCAATTTTTGAAGTTGATACTGGACACAAAAAGGCAGAATCGAATCTATACCATATTACAAAGCTTTTTCCTGTGATGGCTGCCACTTGATGGAACAATTCTTCGGAATTGTTCTCTCTGAGGGTGGAGATGTAAAGAAAACCTGGTCGTTTTCGCATTTTAAACACAGAGCTTCATAGACGTCAATGTCAACGAGTGTCAAATAGCATGACTATTGGGTTATTTTATTTATGTTAAATAGTGTTATAAGAAATATTTAAACCTGAAGTAAAGGCTTTAAATGTTGTTTTTTTGTCTTTACAGGTGAGTGAGTCACTTTATTTGATTTAAATGATACTTGTGAAATTTTGTACGAAATGTTTTGTCAATAAAGGTTTTTGTCTTTACAGAAAAACGCAATTTCGTCTTTATTTCACTCATAAGAGTGTGATAATATTATAAATATATGCGTATAACGCATAGAAACACCCAGACTCGAGACAAACATCAATCTTTAATAAAATAAATGTTTGTCTTGCGCGGGAATCAAACCAACGCCCCCAGCGCAGCGACTAGGGTACTACCAACCGTGCTAATCGGGCACTCATCAGCATTGGCTGATGCTGATGAATATGTGTATATATATTCTGATATATAAATCCAAACTGTGCTACGGAACACCGGCCGCGTGAGTCATTTCGCATCTGTCCCGATGATTTCTGTATAAAAAAAATAACATATATGCGGTTCACAGGTGTGAGAAACGGACCCTTCAGAAAATGAAACTGCGAGAGAATGAGACGAATGCGATATCGGGAGTGGGGTGGTTTGAGTATATGTATTATGATGTTGGCACTGAGTTCAACTGTCATTTCGCATCTTATTATTCAGACTCAATGTTTTCAGTATCGACAAATGATATTTCGCAGGTGCACACGTGTCTCTTTCTTTTACATTTTATCTTATCTTTTACCTCATTCTATTTCATTCTACCGCAGGCTAATTCCTACAGATATATATGTTTCTTTCAACTGAAGCGTCATCGAGTTTCAAATCACAACGGTATTAAAAAAGTGTTCACTTCAAGACGCGCGGTTCGCAACAGCTACGGAACCCCGGGTCCACCGGACCGCCTGCCACTCGTCCGATCGGCTTCACATTGCAACAAAAACGCGTGACGTCACCCCCGCGCACCGCAGCCGGCCGCGGTACTCTGGCCTACGCCTCTGTACTGTGCGTTTAGGTGACTTATTTTTTGCGAAACGTGACACCAGGCGGGAGGGGTGGTGCGGGGGCGGCGGGGTTAGTCGTGATGCTATTGTAGTCACGAGCGCGGAGTCGGCGGTCCCAGTGATCTTTTTGTCGGCGAACGTCAGCGGGACCTTGAAGAATGTGATTATTTTTTTATTGATTTTCATAAGTCATAAATTGTACTGCTCGTATTCTCGAGAGCGAGAACGAGTCAAAAACCAAATGAATTAATGTACTTTGGATTCGGAGACTGATCACTAGAAGAATAAGTGAACCGAAAAAAAAAAAGCAAATCTAACTACAGTTTTTAAATACCTTTCAATTTCGTCGATAAATATGAATGAGCTTATTGCGAGTACATAAAAGATAACGAACGAAAAGATGTTTCGAGCGCACGCGCAATTCACAAGTCACGTTTAGTCGTGACGTCCGTCGGGCGGCGCGGCGGTCGTGCCTCAGTATTTGGTCAAATATATTACTACCCCCCCCCCCCATGCGTGGTCTCTGCCCCGGAGCGGCTCGTCCATATGCCGAAGCGCGGGGCCAGAACACAACTACATCTAATTCTCAATGCGATTCCAATCTACGATCCGGCGAGCCTGCCGCCCGAGGCTATACACATTTACACTTATACTCGGTCGTGCGTCTCGCTCAAATACTTCCCCATGTTCCGTACACCATACACCATTCTTCTCTTGTCGTGCCATCCCTTACAGAATTTCCTGAAAACAGTGAAATTGTTTTTGGAATTCGTGAAATCTGCAAAGTTAACCGGTCCGACTGTCGTGCGTTCCAACGACCACCACATCGGCCGGCAGAACGCTCGCCAGCACAGGCTGCGCGTGCGTGCTAGCAGACCTATACGCCTAGGCCAGAAGAATCAAGGCCGACCTGTGTTCTTAGCAACGCGCTTTGCATCACGTGGAAATTGGCTCTGCGGAACCACACCGCCGCCGCGCATGTTCACGAACGTTCCCCGATATATAAGCTTTGACGCCGGGTACCTCAGCCTCCAAGAAGTTGTCGACACCCGGAGACTTCATATCGTATTTCGAGTCCGCGGCACAGAGCGAGCGGTTCGATTCGACATATCGATTCGTCCGTGGACGAGCTTCTAATCAGATACGCTTCATTTGAAGACAGCGACTATACAATTGAGCTACAATCGCTCTAATACAGCAACGTACATCACTAGCTACCTATTACGACGACTCGCACACCGGTCTAACGAAAGAGAAAACGTACGCAGACACCACGTCATCTGTTACGTCTGCGATGCGTCGATGTAACGAAAACATACACGACGCGAGGTAGATGTAATGTACATTACAAGTACAGTACACCTCGTTTGTGACGACCTTGACCCGCCGACCGAGGCGGACACGTCAGCGGCGATGTTGCGTCCGGAGCGGTTCGACGTGACCGCGCATTCGCTTACGAAAGTCGACGTGATGTCGTATCGTCGGATCGGGTCACGACCGCAACACCGCTGAGGAATATGCACCTCCGATGTTTCTACCACATGCCGAGGGCATAGGCCTCGACCTCCGCGCTCGCGGGGTGCGGCTCGGTAATACTTACCGCGAATACCGATTTTGCCGAATACCAAATACCGATACCGGCGGCTTAACGCGGTCCCCGAGGCGCGGAGCGTGTGATACGATTTGACCCGAGTCAAAACACTCATCGGTCAATTTTCGGGCGGTCAGGATCGAACCGGGTAGCTCCACGGTCAAAGACGACACATTCAACCGATAAACTACCGCCGTTCTTTATTGCTATTGTATTGTACGTAGATTATTGTTTAGACGTGTTAAGGAGGTATGTAAAATAGGTGGTGCCTGGGCAAATCGAGTGCGGTAGATGGTGGATTCCAGGTCGCGAACGCAACGTAATCGCGACGGGCACTCGCCTTAGAACAGGCATCGACATCCAGGTCGGATTGACGAGATACGGATCAACAATATAGTCATATCGTTACAGGACTGTATAAACAAGCCATTGCTGTATACTTATTTGTATTATATTGTATACAGTATTGTATGTATGTATATAGTATACAGGATAGTATGTATATAGTATATACAGTATAGACTGTATGCAGCGGACTCCTAAATACGGGCAAAATGTCAAAATGGCGCTCTTTCACTAAACAAGTTCATCTGCAGCCTTTCTAATTTCTACTGTAGTCTGTGCTAATGTCGTTTATTCTTCTTGGTTCCTGTTGTAAAAGCTACTGTCTTGTTAAGCGAATCTCCCAAGTGCGAATAACTTTCTGTTGTAGAAGAACTTAAATCAGAGTTGAGTAGATGGTGTCGAGCTCTTAAACAAATCCTTTCTGGATTTTTCTTCAGTCGATCTTTTATTGTTTATGTTCTCAGCTTGGTGAAGAAGTTTTAGCGACCATTAAGAACTTGACAAATGTCATCGACAGCCTTTTAAGTTTCCGCTTTGCTCTGTACTATAATCGCCTTTTCTTCTTGGTTCCTGTTGTAATAGCTCGGTCTACCCAAGGCTCTCATGTGTAACTAGGACGTCTAATTTTTCTTTCTGTTGTAGTAGATCTTAAGGCGGTGCTCATTAGATTATGTCGAGCTTTTGTTTTGAAAGAGATCCTAATTTCCCAATTTCCTTCAATCTTTTATTCTTATTTTACTTCCTTTAGTGCAGATCTCAATGTCCGTTTTTGAGAATTGGTAAAGATTATCCACAATCTTTGTAGTCTCTAGTTTCAGTTAGAACCAACAAAGTTCAGTTATAATCTTATTAATTTCGTGCAGCCCGTTTTTATTACTTACTACTGTCATAGCTCGTTCTTGTCTTTGCAATTATCTCATGTGTAACTAGAGTGTCCAACTTATTTTTTGTCTTTGATCTTAAAGCAATATCTGTTAGGTGGTGTTGAACTCTTCTTAAAAGAAAAACTTTCTCAATTCTTATCTAGAATAAAATTCGTGTCTGGTCTCTTTTACTTACCAATTTCATATCTATTCTTGGTGAATATTTCTTCTATGAAATAGAAATAAGTACCTACATAAAGTAAAAGTATATTTCATTGGCACGAGATTGATTTAAATGTGTACATTTATGAATGTAATACTAAAATAAAACCCCACGCAGGAAACGATGATATAAACATAAACTGCCATTTACCGTATACTTAATTCAATAGCAGCGGGATTAGTCAGTTTTGAGTCTTCAAATATCGATACCAGACAAGGCCGATTATTCGGAACAACACTACGTAAGGCTTCACAAATCAGTGTATTTTACTTTTTTTTTTTTCAATGAAAAATAATCTTAAAGGATAGTTGTATTTCTTTTTCTTTTAAATTCCCATAGTAGGGTCGATTTTATGTTTCTCATTTTTACTCATCAACGCTCAGACTTCGAATCGACGTGTTTTCGAAAATCACCCCATTCTGTACAGAAATAATGGAAAATATAGTTTTATACTACTCTTTTTATTTATTACTAAATAATAGATTCGATCGTCTCAAATACATATTTCTCCTTCTCTTATTTGAAGTCAGTTAAAAAAAATTGTATTCATATTAGCATAGATTCCTTTTAGAAATTGGGTCATTTTGAAATTTAGGAATAACAACATAATTGTAGATTTTAACAATGAACAATGCCGTTATAAATGTAAAAAATTTCGACTTTAAGACTTAATATAAAACGAAAAAATGGTATAAACGGCGTTTCCATTATAAAACTATTTCAAAGACGGTCCCTGATTTGCGCACGCCGCTCGAGTGAACATCGATATTACTCAACTCAGTCAAAAAAAATATTAAAAGTTTTGCGCATGGGACTTACTTAATATATTCCGATTGTATAAACAAAAATATATAAACATTGCGATGGGACATAGAAAATATTTGCCTTTAAAAAAGTTATAGCGATTTGACCATTTTTGATTTTCGCGCCCTATTAATGTCTGTAACCCGCGCTGTCGCTGTCCAAAGCGAAGTAAAAGGTGGGGCAGGGGGGTAGTGTTTCTGCATTGCTAATGTGTACAACACTATGTGTTTGCGCATTGCATAGCGCTTGAGTTTTCAGAGGCGAAAATTAAAGCTGGATTTTTGTAGGCCCTCAAACAAAAAAAAAAAAAAGAGTTTGTGATATTTTCCCACGGTCACTTAGCAATGAGAAAAGCTTGAAACAGTTTTAGGCAGTAGTTTACGGTTTCATCGGACGCCATCGAGCTGAAAATTATGACAAGCTGATTATTTAGATGGTTACCAATTTTCGCGTTATCAGATGTAGAATGTCTCTCTACACATACACATTTTACATTCTTATTTGGGTAAATTTAAGGATAACAAGGGAGCTCTTTTGGAAGAACACGGGAAACGCTTCCATCAAGACGTAATGGAATTTGAGAGACGTTGCCGAGGCCAGACGCTGAAAGCGTGATGGGGGATCGTATTTGGGGGTCGATAAGAGGAACTTTGTTGAACGTGACAGAAAAAGCAAAATTGGTCATTTTTAAATGTTTGGACTCTATTTTAAGAGAAATAAATCATTAATGGACATTCGTTATCTTTTAATATATGTTTTCTGTATACAAATTTTATATATTTTTATTTAGCTGGTTTTTTGCATTCTTTACAAACATAATCAAATACAGAACTATTAGTTATCCTTATTCTTATATGTAGCTATAAAAGCAATAAAATAAGGTACTTATGTACCATGCGCAAAAATGCTGTAGACCAGTGAGAGTAATTATATTCGTTCTCTCGACGCGCGCACGCCGGTCCCTTACACACACTGCACCGTGATTGGTCGGGTTTTCGAAGCCAGGGAGCGCGTGTCGTTCCAGATTCAAAATGAGGCATAAACGCCGATTTAACGGTACGTCCGTATGTTAAGTACATGATTTTTCTGCTGACTACACATCTATGGACATAGTAATTGGTGTTCACCGCCAAGGAAGTGAGGCGCGAAACATCGAACACACTATAAGTCAGAGTCGTAACTCGAGAGAGCCCATTTATTTTTATAAAGACGTTCCTAACCCGTTCCTTGTTGTTAAGATGCTTTGTGGTGGTGTCATATAATCTAGTGTATTTTATTTTAAGGGGGTACACGTATGATATATTTGGACTCCAACCATTTTACTTCAAATCGAACCTAATTAATTAGTTCTCGGGCAATTGGTAAATAAAATGAAAGTCCTAAAAAGTAATATAACTTAAATAAGATGCTCCGATACAATATTAAGCATCCTACAATTAATAAAAATTGAATTGAAAAAAGATTCAACATGAATAATAAGGATGATAACATCAAGGGTATAAATCTGTACGTATATAAGCAAAATACCACTGACTGACCGACTGACTCATCACGAGATCTCCGAAGCTATAGGCCCTATTGACTTGATATTCGGCAGTTCAACTCTTGAACTCTTTTCGGGGCGTAGACTCTAACAAGAGCGGATTTTACGCAAATCCTATCCAAAAATAAATTTTCAACATTTTATATCTACGTGGGCGGAGCCGCGGATAAAAGCTGGTGAGGTATCTATAACAGCGAGACTATTTTATAGACAGGAATCGATATAAAATATGAAGTCATCTTTTGTGTGCTCACGTGGGCGAGGACGCGAATGCAAAAGAAGTTGGTGGTCCCATTTGACGACGAGATGTAATGTAACGTTGAAATTTATGTAACTTTTTATTACATCGCCGGCTTACCGACGAATCTTCACGGTTTGTTTCCGTTTTTACGTATGAATTACGCAATGTAACAGCGTAATGAAACATACACCTCTTCAATTCTATATTAAAAAATATATGAATAAAGACGCAACGGCGGATCTGTTTCGTTATGATCGTTTAATATTAAAATTTAAACGAGATATAATAAAATGCATTTCCTTTATTTTCTCTAACAATGCTTATTTTATATTTGCTAAACAGAATATAATAACTATAACAAACATAAAAAAGCATAAAAGAGTTAACCTTTGACCTGAATCATTTTAGGAAAAGAAGAGAAAATTAGAAACTATTAAAAAAAAATTGATAAAACAAATGTTGAATATCAATGCTTTTTCTAATTATTGTTATTACTCAAAATTTTGTATTTATGATATATTTTTTTCATTATTCCGACTTATTATTTTTATGATAAATAATACATTTTAACTTAAGGCATCAAAGAAGACTATTTAAGTCCACTGTACACGTATTGGGCCAAGCGCGTTGACCACTGAGATTTTTTGTGTTCAGATAATTTAGCCTTTCAAATGGTTAAATATGTATATATATACACATACAACTTAACACAACTAATTAAATGAATTATTTTTTAATAGATTAATGTCTATGCTCAGTCGCAGTCCATAAAGCACACCGTTTCTCCTCCACAGCAAATTCTATAGTCTTTTCCTCCAATCATACATCCGACTTTCTTTAGTTCGCCAATAAATATTTTTCACAACGTGGGTTAGTCCTCGCACTATTTCTATTGTGGGACAGGACCACTGGTGAAGACGACTTCGGGTAGACCACTGAGACGGTGGTCTGATCACCATGGAAATGACAGCGAAAGAATGGATGGGGACTTATCAAAATGGGGACAGACGGAGGGAGATGGGGACGGATATTACCTATAATGGAATATCTATACAAACATAATTATTTATGTAATTAACCAGATTATTAAGTAATTTTCTAAAAATACTAACCGACATTTGAACTGTAATTATTAAAATACGGAAAAACAAAGCTTTATTATCGATATGCATTCATTGTGATGTGACAATTTTTTCTGTATTATAATAGAGATTATTACAAAGATATTTAAGTTTTTTATAAATAATTTAAATATTTTTGAAATAATTAAGTTCTGTGTCACATCCTTGATCGAATCGAATCCATTTCTTTATGCTAAAAATTAGTCATACAATATAAGAAAATAATAATTTTACATTAATAAAGTATTTTATGTACACGCGAAATCCTACCATTTATTAATGGGATTTATTCAAAACTTTTTTTTTATATCTCCGATACGTTTTTACGGAAATGCACAAGTCAAAAAATAGACATACAATATATTAAATAATTATACATTTCAATGAGAACGTTAGGGCATAACACGACAGCCGAAGACTTCCAAACGACATTAATGATTATGTAGAAGCGACCGGTGCGATATGACGTCACATCATACATATACATAATGTAATATTTACCGGTATAAACGAAAATGGATGCTCCACGATCTATTGACAGAAGCGATGAATATACAAAAAAAATGTCCACGCCCACGCCACACACGTGCGACCTGCGCGCGAGTTGTTTTCGGTCGCAGACCGGTCGCACTTTGGATGCGTTATCGTCCGAATTTTGCACGTACGAACGCGCGAAAACCATTCCAACTCTTCGAGTACCGCGGTGCGTGCACGCTCTATGCGCACTAGTCGTGCGCGTACGCACGTACAGTTGCGAGATCCGAAATCGATTCCGACTCGCTCGGATTGTTTAGGCGTTCGTATGTTAAGTACAATATGGATATAGAATAATTAATTGATTTGGTGTACGGATACGCATGCTTATGAGATCACTGTGATTCAATGTATCACCTACGTGACTATCGACGCAAGGCGTGGCGATAAATATGCAATAAACATGGGAAGAAATGATAATACCTGGAAATTTAATGTATTGTATTTATTTATACGTAATAAATCTGAATTATATCAGTAACTTTAATGACAAACCTTACTTCGAACCGGGTAGACTAAACTTACTTAAACCGTGACGCCGCCGCCGCACTTTCCGAATCAGCGAAGGGTTATCCAGTAGATGTAAGTTCATTACGGCGATGTTACCGATTAAGGTTCACAGTCACCACTAGCATTTCAACGGAGACAAACGCGCCCAGTGCGCGCGTTCAGTTCGTACGTCCAATAATGTACGTTTAAGGACGACACAAATCCGTGGCCTATTAAAAATGGGTCAAATTTTAAGTGCTCAAAACCAACGAGTTCGCATGAAAAGATTGATGGATGTCAATCAGGCAAGAAAGATATGCAAAGATCGCACCACGTGGAAATCTATATTCTCTGCCTACCCTTTTGGGAAATAGGCGTGAGTTTATATTATACTATTATTATTAAATTCATGGTCAATGTGCAGTTACACTTATACAAGTGGGAGACAAAAACCAAAAAAAAAATACAATATCAATAATATACCCGCTCTTAACCCGAGTCGGCGGGTGTGGACGGCCTCTGGAATAATGAGATCGCGGACGGGTACGCCTCTCAATGGTGAAGTAGATAAGAATTGTAAAAAAATTTGGTTGCCTGTAAAGTCGGTATACGGGCGAAAGTTTTACGTGACAACGACTTTGAATGGTAAAATCATTTTAATGTGAATATTCATTCGTATAGTAGGAAGAAGGATGAAATAATAGTAACAATTTAAAACATTTATTTATACAAAGAATTATATTTAAAACATTAATTTATACAAAGAATCTCGCACTGAATTTCATATTAACAAAATTTTATTTTTACCTTTACACATACATACGTATTTATATACAAATATACATACAATAACTTGCAATACATTTGCAAGCTATGCACTAATTCTCTAGTGCGCGCGCGGCAGACCGATCATAGTTGAGTGGGAGAGACGCGCAGATTCGGCGGGCCTCTCTCGTTCGGTGACTCATCGTTACGTTACCGAGCGTTACACTTTTCATAAGTGACTCCCAGCCGCAACCTAATTTAAGACGTTGTCACGTCAAAAAATATTATTTAAAACTTTTTTTCCTTTAAATACGCTCGTAATGTAAACAGGTATATTTAGGTAATACTATTGTGTGCCATCGATGTATACGAATTGATGTTTTGGAATCGCCAAAAAAGCTTCTTAGACGAGTCAAACATTTTTAAACGCAGTCAGATCGTGTTTGTGCTCAGCTACAAATTTATGCGCGTTGCGTTCGCGCAACGCGAGCGATACGTTTCTATTTCGAAATACGCGATGCGATAACACTTTTTTGTAAGAGCGTACGTCTTTGCGTACGCACATTATGAAACGGACCTTCCTTGTGGAAATAGTCAGAATGGTTATGTCCTCTACGAGCGAATGGTTTACGTGCCCGTCACGACGACGGCTGCGCGTGCGCAGCTGTGCAATTATGATAATTTAAATCGTGTCTTCTCAGATACGAGGCAGTTTCGAACGTCTTTTTTCGTATCATGCTATATAGTTAAAGCGATTTAGACACATCATCGTTCCGTACCCGTACGAATGCGTCACTAACGACTAGCTTTCTGATAAATGTACGAAACCAACAAAATGTAGACGACTTCCTCTGCATATCCCAAGTAATATACCTGTACAAAGCATATACCTGTACGATAATATGGGGCTCTCGTCGCTGTACTTAGACGAATGGGGCTCCGACTGCTCCATGTACTCCGCGTCAGCTGCCTTCCAGTCCCTATCCGATCCCCAGGTCTCCGGGGACGCCCTGTCATATCTCAGTTTGGTTATTGTGATGTTTGTATCCATTAAGATCTGGAAGGAAGATATCAAATTATTTTTTTCTTGTCTTTTAACGAAACTCTAAAATTACAACTAATTTTTAAAGATCCACGAAAAATTGCAAAAAAAACTCAATGTCCTCGGTTGGTTTTGACGATCGCCAGTTTCTTCCAGCTTTAGAATTAGTTAAATTAAGGGTCATGGAACATAAATCTGAGTGTGCTATCTAATAAATAAAGATTCTGAATAGTCATTGAATGGATATTAATACATAAGGTAGATTATTATAATTTAGTATAATAAGTACTAGGACTTTCTATCTGTCCGTTTGTGAAGACTCTTTTTTTTCTTAGGAATAAGTGAAGATATAGAGTTGAAACTTATATTAAAAACTTAGGTCTACGGTCCTTATAAGCGGATAAAAAAATGAAAAATCTAAGTCAACTCAATTAAAAATACGGTCACGTTTATCGTATATTTTGACACTCGCAACTTATTTCCTAGGGTACTCCTGTTGACCTAAAATCACGAAATTTAGCAAAAATGAACGTCTCCCAGCACATAAAAAATATATAATTATATAACTTATTATTTTTTTGGGATTGAAAACTTAAGAGTTTCAAAAATTGCGATACTTAATAAATATTCTAAATAATTTTGGAAAAAAAAAAAAAAACATCAAGCGCTTCAGAATTTCCGGACCGATATAGCTAGCTAATATCGATATCGAAAACGGGCAAAAATCGTGGATGCTTTTGAAGGATGTAATATTTCACAGATAATTAAATTTGTACGGAACCCTCAGAGTACGAGTCCTATTTGCGCTTGTCTGGTATTTTTTAAATATGCTTATGCATACAAGCCACTAAGCTTTGGCTTCACCCTAGACTGATATTATATAATTATATAAACACATAAACTTAATAGTTTAATAGCTCTAACTGGCGTCACAATCGAGAAACGAGATAGCAATCGGAGTCATGATTTCGTGATGGGGCGATGTGCGAGATGAAGGAATTCATTTTATATCTAAAGCCGCGAGCAAAAGCTAGTGTGTCCCGTGACGGAGACGTCTTCTGGAGATATTTTTGTACTTTTAATTATCTTGTGAGGACAGTCTGTAATAGTATAGTACTGATTGATACACAACGCGCTTAATCCAATTTTCCTGTTTTCCCCCTAATTGTTTCTTGTTTTTTTTTGTAAATAATAAATCGTAATTAGTTTTCTCCTAGAAAATCTGCTTTTCAAACTGATAAATATATACATTTAATTTTAGCACTCAAGTTACGTATTTATATACCTGAGTAAACCTATTGTGCACTGTTGAATGTATAGGTATTGTCTATTGCCGAGATAAAATAAATAAAAAAGTGAATAACTTATTTTTATTTATGCTTTATTAAAAGCTCGTACTATATTAAAAAAATCGTATTTAAAAAACGACTAACAAAATTTATATTTCGTTTCAACTTTGAATGTTTCTTCACATGTGGCCGTATGGTAAATGTAATTTAGCTTTGTCTAATTTTACTGCTTATTCTGGTAATGATGGCGAATCCATATCGCGAAATATAATCAAATTATAAATAGAGTGCAATGCAATAACGCTAAATGTTGGTGATACCGGTAATACAATACATTATTGCAACTAATCGATCTCCAATCTGTCATTTATACTGTTAATAGATCGAAAATGTTAAATTGTTCAGAAAATAAAATTAGCATTTGAATAATTAATAAGATTTTTTTATTCATTAACCATTAAATTATGGTAAATAATCATTCAGAATATATTTTTGATTGATTATACTGGATTAATTGGATAAACTTTTAAAAATATAGCCCACATATTCGCTTACAAAGTATACAGTCGACTTTGAGCCGTCACCTACAGTTGACCTTCAACTATGATCGGCGAAGGTTGAGCCAAAATAAATATTTTGTGCTGACCGCTTGGGAAATATTTTCAAATAGTTGGCCAAACATATAAAGTTAAGATTTCATATTATTTATAAGTTAGGCGGGCGTACGGTTTTGTTACCAGTGACCTCCCTGACTACGGCTGAATATGCGTTGTAGCCGAGCATTCTCACCTGCTGTAGAGTACTTTCGTAAAATCAGGTTTTGTAAAATGACGTAACTTATTTTATAAACTGGTGAAATCTTAGAACATTACATGTCTCTATAAATGCGTATTATTTTATCTATTAATACGTGAAGCGAAAACTTTGTACGAACAAATAAACGTGAAATATGACAATTAAAAATAAAGCGGAGAAGAAATGCGTAGAGCTATTTTTTTTATACAAAATTCACTAGAAATACATTAAATTAATTAAAATAAACACACTACTGTTTGAATGACGCACATCAAAGTTTGGCCTTTGCGAAAGAACCCTAATAAATATTGTATTTTGTGAGATGTTAATTCGCGGAAATCCATAGAAGACGCTTGCCTGCAACATGCATTAACGTGCAGCATGCGACCCACCGCTGACCCTCGAATCTGCCTCTCCACTACTAATCTCTATCCAAAGGATTGAATATTGATTCCAGAGGATTGACAGATATCGAACACCTAAGCAAGTGTTATTTATTTTTATAACTAAGATAGTTGTCAATCGCAATTCCGATCATGGTTTTGTCTTTAAAATCATATAATTCATTCCATGGCCACCACAGCAGTAACAAAATCCGAGCATCAACTATTTAATTAGTCAATTATAATACTATGCCTATTACATTGTACTAACCCCGTACTAATACAAAACACCAACATCAGACAAACAATAAAAACGACTATCAGTACAATGAAATGCCAGTTCACGCGCAATTTAAATTCATTACTAAATTGAGGAATTTATGTGTACACAATAACGGCACATTATGAACTGCTGATGGCCAAATTCCACTCGTTTGATTCGAATAGACACGCTAATTTGATAACTACTGGCTGTGTTTTTCCTCTATAAATGAAGACCCATTAAATTTAATTGCTCTAAATTGGACTCTGTATAAAAATGCTAATAAAATTAAAAAAAAGAAACCAAATGAGAAAGGTGTTATGTCGGTAGCATGAGTATATATTTATGCAATGTTTTTTTTTTATTTTAATTAAGGATGTAGGAAAGAAACAAAGATTTCACTGTCAGACATCTGTGGCCTGCTTCTGTTTGGCTGTTTAAATTTATTTCTAATAATAACTTTTGTTGAAGCTATTATTATACAAAATACTATAAATTGGTAAATAGCAAAACAAATCGAATGGCATTGCACTCACACTAACAAGATTTTTTAAAATATATATTGCAAGTCAATGTTAATTTAAGAATTGGAAAAGTTACATTAAATTTAGCTAACGTGATTGTGCTTTCACGCATTACCATATACGTCAACAATGAAGTCCACTTCTCATGGAAACTACTGGTACAGAGTTCAATTTTTGTAGTTAGGCAAATACACCTATTAACATATGTAGGTGATTACAGAGAAGTTGGTTTGTAATATTTGTCATATTATGTATTTATTATCCTTTATTGAGAAATATTTCTCCACAACATTCTTATTCCAAATTAATACAAACTCATTTCAGTCAGAATATAGGTTCGAAGTAACAATTTCCACTGTTGCTTTTCTTTCAGTGAGTGAGGGTCCTGGTGGGCCGTTCTCCCTTCATCATCCCCCTCTCCTCTCTATCAGATATCCTATTTCTACCCAAGAGGATGGTAACGCACTGGGTACTTGTCCAGAATCGGGGTGTCCATCGACTGCTATGACTATCTATTCTCTGGTGGCTCACATGCTTATTTGCCCCTCAAAAATGTTATAAAAAAAGAAGATTAAGGGCTTACACGTTTAACCATCTATAGCCTCCAAGCCCAAATTCAGCTTGAGGGCTGACTGCTTCATCCAAGTCATTTTTATAGCATAATGTCATACAGTATTCATTTTAAGAGGAAATATTCAAACAATGTTTATTTAACAAAGGAAAAAAAAAGATTTTTTATAAATTAATAAAATCAGTTCATTTTGGGGTAAACTAAATTATATCTACAATCTACATTGTCAATATATTTAAGAGTGTCTTACATACACATAAAAAAAGTGTTCATGACTAAAATTATGAGATTAAAATAGAATGTGTATAACTTTAAGAACTAGATGTCATATTTATAACAAACTCACAATCGATTTTTTCAATTTTTGGCTGCCAACCATTTTACTTCAAATTGGACCTAATAATTAGTTCTCGGGTAATTGGTAAATAAAATGAAAGTCCTAAAAAGTATAAAAACTTAAGTAAGAAATTCTGATACAATATTTAGGATCCTACAATTAATAACAATCGGGATGTTGACTATTTCTGGGAAAATCTTTTAAATTGTGCATAAGTACCTCATATAGCTAGGAATAATAATAATTATTTTTTAAACCATTTAAAAACTTTAAAAATAATATTTTCAAATTCCATTTTTAATTTCGCTCCAAAATACCAATACCTTGTCACGCGACCGCTGTGATGTCAAATGTACCACACACACGGCTAAACTGATATGGTGATTTAAAGTGTTTTTGCATTTATTGCTGTATAACATGAATTTTAAGTTTTATAAGTGTTGTATGGTGCCTGAGTGTGTAAGTAATTCAATCAAAACAATTGAAAAACTATTTCTTCGTTTTGCAAATAACAGGAAAATGTTTGCCTTCAGCTTGCCTGCAGGAATCCGGTATTTGTAGCGACACAATCAAAAATGTATTTTTGTGAAGATCATGTCAATGTAAGTTCTGATAATACTAGTTGTTTATTTTTCATGTATTTATGTAATTTTCAAAGAAAAATATTAAAATTTTGAAGTTGGCAATAAAGTAAACAAAATTGAGAATATTTATTTCGGTTGAAAATTGAAAATCATACAATTTCGTCAATGATTTAGTTTAATCTTTTGAGTTTATAAATATCTATAATTATGAAAGTGGCAACTGTAAAACAGTCAATTTTCGGAAAATTTGAACTATTTGCCTTAAAAGAAATTGTTGATAAATTACAAAATTATTGTATCGAAACAATGAAGCCTACTGACAGATGAAAAAGTAACGTCATGCACTCTCATCGGTGGTCAATGTCTCATGACTTCAGAGTAACTTAATTACATTATATTTTTAAAATATCAATTGAATTACGTAAAAATAAGGAACAATATAGTTATTTTCAGTATTTTTATCATAGAAACTACCACTTTACATTCAAATTGCGTTTTTATTTCAATACAGTCAACATCCCTATTGAATTGAAAAAGACTCAAAGTAATTACAAGGATATCACCAAGGGTGTAATTATAACAATATAAAGATGACACTCATACTGGCATATTTGAAGAAATAACAATGAAAACATTTATCCTTAACTATGACTCAGGCTCTGACTGTGTGACTCATGCGGTCCCATTCCCATCTCGCCCTCTCATCCCACCACCTTCATTCTCCTACAGAGTATAAATAATATTTGAATGTTGCTATTTCCTGAGTTTTTAATAATTATCATATGTACAAAAAACGGATTCTTGATAACAATATTAATTTTATTACAACATTGGCACTTGTTTACGGTAAAAGTGGAGCTTTTAATTTTCTACGTCATGTCTATAATTATACTAATTTAGTTGTATTACGCGATATGATAATCAGAAGAGACAGAATATTTTTTCGGTTATTTTGTTGACTGTATGAATCAATTTAAAGGTTTTTATGGCAAAACTATAGGAAAATCTGTGACGTGCATATAAAATTTAATAGACAATGGCTTGCTGTTAATATTATTAAAAACCCATATATGTAATAAATTTTACTAGATGACCCTTGCAAATACCTCACATCGATAGTAGTCAGTTACACAATATAATAAAAAAGAAATAAGTAAATGTAAATAATTATCAATTTTAAATATTTTATTCTAAAAAAATAGTAGCAAAATTAATATCAAATTAATATTATATACAGAATTATACACAGTATCACAGTTTCATTTTTTATTTACCGAAATTAATTTTACAAAACTTCTATCAAATAAAGTCAGGGGTTATGATGTGGTCATCATTCACTTTTTGCCCGTATGAATCTTCAACACAAACAGGGTATCTTTAAACATATGGACTCCTGAAAAAGCCACATATAATTATATTGCCATGCTATTTCTGGTAAATACAATCCTGCCCTCATTAACTTATTATTCATCCTTAGAGGAAAAAGTAATCTCCAAATGGCGTATCAAATGTTAAGTTTGATAATGTATGAGAATTTAATACTGACAAAAAAAACCCCTTTAGAGAAATAATATATAATAATGCCAAAAGATGGTGATAAATAAATGTTAATTTTAAAATATAAATATTAAAATTGCAATTGTTTAACGAAATAAACTAAAACTTATCTGAACTTATTTTTCATTATTAGAGAGAAAAATAATGTATCAAATGGCATATCAAACATTAAGTTAGGATAATATATCAAGGAAGATTTTTCATAGCGACAAAAGACACCTTAGAGAAATAATATACATAGATTAAAAACCTATAGATCCGTTTTGATTTTTTTAATATCTCAACAGACAGCACACATGATTGCTGCATTTCGATTTTCCTAGCAGTGTTACTAACATCAATAAGTGGGTAAACATTGTTGATGTATAAATTAGAAAGAAGTTGTTATATTTCATTTGTAACAATTAATGTTTGGATAAATAATAATGCCACTTTGCCATAATTTTTCAATTCCCCATAAAAACATCATGAGATTTATCAGTTTTTGTTTTGTTGGTAGAGCAAAGGTGATGGCATCGGCTAATCATTTGGCAAGGACTACAGTCATACTTATATTTTGTAATATTTTTTTATATCCTGTGGAAAAACCAGGACTGAGACAAAATCCACAAATGTAACCACATTACCCGACATACAATATTCAGAATGACAAAGAAAATCCGCTCACAGATATGTCAGACAATCACTCACTAAATACTAACTGGCACAGCATTGATTAGATAGACAATACAAAAAACTTTATTTTTCATAACAAATGGAGCTATCAAAATTGCTTCTAGAATGATAATAAAAAAATATATCACTAATTAATAGACATCCCCGTGTTTTGATTCACTTTAGCCTTATTACTAAAACTTCCTGTATGAGTTTTCCGATGTAGGCCACAAACTTGTCTAAGGTCTGATCTCATAACAGCCTTCTAACCTATCTCCATAAACTACCTATTACAAGACTCACTTACATCGCCTCTAGCATTACTGTGATAACATTTTTATTTGTTTTCCTTGACAATATTTTTAATCCTATGATCTCATCCATTTTAAATCTTAAAATTTAATTTAAAAAACTGGCTAAAACACTATTTTCAAGCACAAAATACATATTTTATATAGGCATATTTTTGTATATTAAAAACTGGCCAAGAGCATGTCGGACCATGCTCATTATAGGGTTCTGTAGCCATTATTACAAAGAAATTCAGTACAGTTGAAAATAGTACATTGTTTCCATGTTTCCCACACAGAATGATTATAAGCACTTTAGTCGCCTGTACCTAGAAAAAACAAGTAGGTATGACAATTATTACTATTAAACAAATATAAACTAAAGTGCATCAGCAAAAGAGCATATCTTCATGGTACTTATGTCCTGTTGTAGAGAAGTGCAGTTTTTTGACAATAACTCAAAAACAGTACATCCAATAATGTTCGAAATAATTTTAATTGAAATTATTCATTAAGTGTTACCTTTATTATTTTTTCATGTATTTTGAATATACAGTTTAGGAAATAAAGGGGAAGGACACAATTTTTTTGCAAGTTTCGGAATTAATTATTTATGTAATACATAGTAAAAGTGGTTCAAACCCTTAAGGTGTTTTTAAAAGAATTGTTGAAATATGTGTCACACATTGATATTTGCAGAAAAAATTTTTTTTCAGCTTTTGTTACATGTATGGAGTGCCCCTCTAGAAATATTTATTTTTGTGATTTAACTACCAAACTAAGTAGCAGCTTATACAAGACACCTACACTATAAATTTCATCAATATATATTATGTACTTTTTCAATAAAGTGCCTGTGACATATGGATGGACGAATTGGCAGAACGAAACTATAAGGGTTCTGTTTTGCCATTTTGGCTCGGAACCCTAAAAATTATTTTTTTGTGACAAGTTTTACAATTCATGGAAAAAATATTTGATTTTTTTTCATTTTTCATTTCATTTTTTCACTCCTTGCATTTCACAATCATTTATTCATTCAATGGTTTATAAAAAAAAAAAAACAACATAATTTAGCAAGACTAATAGTCATAAGATTAAGAACAAATGACTCAACAGTCACATGACTAAGAACAAATGAATCCACATAATTGAAATAAATTCAAATTAAATAATTATGTAAAACATTTTTGGTAATACAACACAATTTTTTAAGTGCTACATATTCAATAAGGCAAAAATAAAAATCTTTTTAATAAAAATAAAAATGGTAGAGATTAAGTTCCTGTCATTGGCAATTTTGTAACTATGCATTTAGTCTTCAAACCTTTTCTGTTTAAGTTTTTTTTTATTGAGAGCAAAATAGAATTTTTGATCTTAAATAATTTCTCATATCTTTGTTTGGCATAGGAAAATGAACTATATGTAGATAAATGTTTAATGTCTATATATTGCAAGGTTTATTCTAAAGTTAACTAGGTATTAGAATCTTAAGAAATTCATGAACTTATTTTATACTAACGAATTTATAAAACTTAAGCAGTGAGGTTATACAAGTTTAATACTATAAAGATTAATATGTATGATAAAAGTTATGATATCAAATTTTTATTTTTTTGTTATGCTTATATGGCTTCAACTCCTAGGAACATTTTTTTTTTATAAAGTTCAAGCATCAAAATAATATAAATAGGTACACATACCTAAAAATATACTATTTAGGAAATGCTATGCTTAAACTTAATGACTAAATTTATTTAAAATGTACAGTTGGAACTACAATCAACTAACTACTTACGACATTAAAATAATCTGCAAAAAATAACACGGAAACACCTCGTTCTTTAGACTACACCTACTAAAAACCCACTATTTAAGAATTCAGTCACGAAAATCAAGCGAGTCACGAAAATTTGTTTACAATTCTTATTATATAATTTAAATCATATTTAAATCCTTGACGTTGTGCACATAATATTTATAATTACTTACATTGATTTTATATGTGAAATGACACTGAATAATATTAATTCTTCAAATTATTGACTCATAGTTAATATTTAATATTAATGTATATGTAAACATTTAGAATTTAATTTTAAAGTCATTAGTAACACAACAAACTATTCACAATGATCGATGTTTCATTTTTTATAACTTTTTGACAGAGACTTGGAAACTAGACTTCTTTGAATGTCAAATATTAAATACACATGGCCAATGTTACCAAATTTATCTATGAAATGTAACGTTTCTGATTTCATATCAATACAAATTAATCGTAAAATGTAGCTGTGTTAGAGCCATTAATTCTTGATAAAAGTCCATGTTCGTGAATTATGTATCATTGAAGAATATGCCTTTTTATGAAGAGATTTTCACTAGTAGCGGAGTTGTTGATCAGTTGTTTCTGCTTATTTTCAATAGTAAATAAGTCGTTGCTCGCATTTATCTCTTAATTGTACCAATTTGACATACAACACAAATTAGATAGAGTAATACTTCCAATATTTTTTTAGAACTTTAAATTGTTTGTGTAATAAAATTCAACAAACTTGAATAAATCATCTAATTAAGAAATTAAGATGATTGAAAACAATTAAATTGAATTCCCAATTTTTCATAAAAATTATGTAAGCTTAATTACTTTAGTGAGATTTTCTACATCGTATGTGTGGACTGCTTTTAAAAAATAGATGTCAGAGAACGATGTGGTTTGAAAAATATATAATGACTCGAGTAGAAAAAGATATCTTGCCGTGGTTTGGTCATCTGGAAAGAATAAATGAAAGTAGACAATACAATGTGACAAATAAATGTTGTATGTGATGGAAGAGTCGACAAAGATGATCCTAGCAAGATCACCCTTGGCAGGCCATGTTGGTGGAGTGATACAAGGACCAAATTTTAAGCACTCAAAATTGACAAGTTTGCATGAAATTATTGATAGATTTCAGTGAGGCAAATAAAATATGAAAAGATTATTCAATATGAAATTCTACGACAAAGACGTAAGTAAAATGCATAATAAAGTATTTAAAAATTACTTAACAAGACCATTTAGATTTTGTTACCTTCATTCCATTCAATGTTGTTGGAGGCAACGAGTTGTCTAAGTTCCAAAATAGACTATGGAAAAACGTAAAAATAACACATTAAAGTACAAGATGACAGAATATTTCTTTATTTAATTAGTACAAATAAACACTATTAAAACGTCATATACTTACATATATTTTTTTTATTTCAAGTACATTTTTCTTGAATTACCATACTTTGTAAATAGTTTACAAGAAAAACTTATTTTTAACCAAGTAAATATAACATATTGCATTTAAACACTATTGGCTTTTAGTTTGTGTGTACCCGTAATAATTTATTGTTTTTAATGTACATCGTATGATGTACATATTACATTCTTTGAAATTTAGTTTTCTAGCCAGACACGTAATTACATTTTTTCTTCATTTTTAAGATTAACTAAAACGAAATAGCTATTTCGTTATTATTTCCAAAATTAGTAGTAGTGTAATCAGTTTTACAATCACTAAGATTTGACATATTATATTAATGTTCTATGGATATATTTGACAAGCGAATGTCAAAATTTGAAACGGAATTCGATGTTAATTACATTTTCAATTTTGATGTAGAATTGTCAATTTTTATCGGAAAAGTCGTAATACGATGGCCTCTGTTACAAAAGTACAAGTTCTAGCAATATACAAATCTTTGATGAGAGAATCACAAAAATTTTCGAATTATAATTTCAGGTTTGTTGTGGTATAAATTTTTACTTGGAATTATATAACCTTAAAATTGTTAATTTCTACAATGTGAAAATTTTTATGTGTAAATAATGAATTCAAGGAATTTGCTTTTTGCTGTGTTGAAAATATTATTTCATATTATAATAGTTAATTTTACATTGTATTAAAAAAAAAGAAACATTTTTCTATGTTGTACCTAAAAAGTATCAATGGACGTGCAATATCCTCATCTCATATTAAAAAGAATACAAACTCAATCCTAAATAAAATAAATTTCTACTTAGTATGATCTTTGTATGTCGTTGCTTCACTGACATCCATCAATTTTTTAATGCAACCTCTTTGGTTTTGAGCAATTAAAATTTAGCCCTTTTTGATATACTACCAATTTGGTCTGTGTAAAATTTTCTAGGGCGGCCCTTGCCAACCTTTGTACCACACACGTTCGCTCTATAGATTTGTTTTGTCAGTCTACTTTCATTCATCCTTTCCAGACGGCCAAACCACTGGAATATACATTTATCTGATAATAAGTGTAATTAAAAAACGTTCCAACATATTCATATGTTGTACAGGAAGCCCCACTCTCCATTGTGGTTTGGTACTCATTCTTGTTTCTTGATTGGACTTATTGAAATTGCTCAAAACGCAGTGCAGGGTTTATTGCTATGCATTTTACTAAATAGATACTAACTTTTTTAGTGCTTAGGAATTATATATATGTATCAAACAAATTTTATTTTGATTATTATAGATCTTATGCTCTAAGAAGGACAAGAGATGCATTCAAAGAAAATAGATTGTTGACTGATTCCCAAACCATAAAAAAGGAATATAATTTTGCCAAAGAGAACTTAGAAATGATTAGAAGACAGGTTTGTAGTAATTGTACATAATTAGTAATTTATGTGGTGTCTATAAAACTAACTACTTTGTAATGTTTTGTTGAATCTCTTCAAAAACTTGTGTATTTAATGGAATATGGTAATTATTCAGGTCGCTATCGGCAACATGTACTCAACAGAAAAGCTGGTCATAGAGAATGCTGGCTAAAAGCGATAAACCCTGCAAGAAGTATAATCAGAAAAGTGGGACTGTCCAAAGCAGAAATGAATGGTGAAAATGTGATATGTTTTGTTGTAATAGCTTTATGAAAATAAATTGTATTTAGAAACAAGTTTATTTTGTGTGTGAATTTAAATATGAAGTTATAAATTTATGTTCGAAACAAAGTGTTATTATACTATGCTTTGTACAGCAATATAAATTAAGGCAGTTAGTCTGAATTATATATAAAACTTCGAGATCGTAGAACAATATGCATACTCAAATATTATTAAAGGTCTTTGATTTTACTTGAGTAAAGGTACTAATATATGTTATTTTCGAAAATAAAGACTATAATTTTATGTCTTTTTCATTTGCTACTACGTACATTGTATTGTGGTATGCGTGTGTCATATTAGCAATGTTGTTTCTGAAATAGTTTAGAGATTTTAGGTCTTAGACAAAATATTTTAACTCTTCTAGCTTTTGCTTTTGCTGTAAACAATTTAATATTATGGGCCAAAACATTATGAAAAAAAAATAAATCTGTTGCCTGTTAGTACATCTCAGGGTCATAAAAAAAAAATATTTATGTTAAATGTTTACTTATGTTCATAAACTTAAAGATGCATAGAGCCCATGTCAAATTTGCGAAACTGTAATCCAGACACATTTCTTATTAGTATCTGCATAATCATATTGACAAGAAGAGAGAAACATAGTTAATTTTTTTTCTCAAAAACCAGTATACACTCTTGAATCGTCGAGTGGACCTTTTGGACTTATCAGTATGCAGTTAAATTAAATAGTTCATGTTGTAGTAATCATGCACATATTATGCTGCTGTTATATTTAATTTAGTCATATATGAAAATATGGCAATTAAGAATATTTTCTGCATGGTGGCGGTATTTATCAATTTATTTTTCATGACATTTACAATATAAAGTAAACTATTAAATTCCCAAGAATATTAAGGTGTCATGATTCGTGTCAGGGTGCAACTTTCAATAAGGACAGATGCGAAATGGTATTAAATACATACGTTTTGGAAATATTAAAATATCTAATAGTTTAGTCTTTAAGGAATACAAGAGTAACTGTTTGTATTAGCAACGTGTCAATAATAATGATTACTTTTTAATATTACAATTTTGTACAGACAGCTCTTCATAACAAAAAACCTGTGAGTTCTGATATTTCTTATAAAATTATAATTGGTTTTTAGGTTATAGAGAAAGGCTCTAATGATGTTTAATAGCTATCCATATTGATAATTTTCAAAACTTCTAAACAAATTTTAATTTGTATTAGCCATTTCATTAACCTGCTGTGCTGCTATTTAGTTGTAGCCCTGCTTTTATCCCAATGCTGAACTCGATCCTTCCTTGCGCACTATTATTTATTTATTTTATACTTCTTCATGTTTAAAAAGTTCTCTTTTGTATTCCAGCAGATAATCTACTTTTACATAAAGGACATTGCTAAGATTTTATTAAATCTTAACAACGTCCTTTTGTTATTACACAAAGTAGTGTACGTTTGACATGTATAAAAATCTTCACGCTGTTTTATATGCCTAAAATGAAAGAAATATTTCTGATTCAGCACTACTGTCATTTTGAATACAGATTAAAACTAGTCTAAAATAGCTGAAACTATTGACTTAACATTTGATATTGCCCGTAAAATCAAAATGATAGTGTCAATAAAGTGCAAATAAAAAAAAATACCGTTGATTTTACTGTTCACACAGTTACCATTATTTTTATATAGTTTTTCATTTGATTTAAGCTGTATTTTGTTTATAGCATGATAGCAATGTATTTTTGTTAAAATTGAATTGGAGATAGCTGTTATGACAACAAAAATGTCAAAATTAATTGTTTAGTTGTATATTTCTTATAATAAAATCTATTTTAAAATGTGGGTAAAAATAGATTTTATTACAAGAAAGAAAATTAAATAACATCGACTTGCTTGATATGTGACAATACCAAGAGTAATATATATAAAAAAAATTGTAATATAAGGTGGTTGCAAGTAGTTACCTAATCCTTATTATTTGATTTAAAATTTGGATATTATATATTGCTTAACAAATAAATTAATGTACTCAATGTATGTAGTATAGTTTATGATGATTCAATATGTAGCTAATACATATTAATAAAATAGCATTAACAATGAATGAGCAATCAGCAGTTACTGTGTGACCACCGAGAATCAAAGTGAAAATCAAAGAAAGTTTATAGTTTTGTCTGCTTATGAGTGTTTCAATTACGTAAGCTAATGCAAAGATTATATATTAAGAGAGTAAAGGAAGTGCTATCTCCAGCATGATATATGATAGAGTGGATTTTCATAGGAAAGATCTAGACTTGTTCTAATGATGATGTACATATCAATTTTTACTTCTTTACTAATGTTTTATTATATTACTTGAAATTGAACAATGTTATAATATTGCAAAAATGGAGTGAAACTTACAGATTCCTACTTCAATTAGTTATGTTATGACTATGGATTTTTATGTTAGATTAATATATTAGTCTGTTATTAAACTAAGACATATTTTTAAAATATATAAATATAGTTTTATAGAATTTAAATTATTAGTTGAAATTGAAACTTCATAAAACAAAACAATTTACAAATTTGAACATCGAGTATTAAAAATTGTTTTGTATTATTTTGAGGATATAGCGAAGGGACGCTATGTGCAAATGGAATGTAAGAAAAAGTTCACATCAAATGGACCCCCATTTCTACTCAATTACGTTTGCGCTGGATTTTCACCCACGGCTTTGTATGGAAATATATTACCGTCGACCCCAGTATCGTACCCACTCTTGATTGTCTAACCCCAATCCAACACTTGACTCTGTTCTCCGTCTTTCAATTTCGATTTCATTACCACTCACAGTTGTATTTTGTTTGAAGCCGGGTCAAATGTTAGTACCAAAATAAAAGCATGTTATATTACTTGAGGATAGAGTAGCTTTCTATGTGTGAAAGAATTTTTACACTATATATTACCCCATGACTCCCTCCCACCTTGTGAAAAACATGTTTCACCATATAATAAGTAATATTGATACCAAATTTCATAATTGTACCTCGCTTCATAAAAAAAAGCTTTATGTAAAATTCAACACCCCTATTATCCCAATTAAAAAATGAATTTACAAAAAACCTTTATAATATTATCTGACCAATATTTGTTTCAGTTGGGCATATACACTTTCGTCATTATTCAGTGAGTGGTATTTAGCTTTCTTTAAATTAATGACATCTTTTGAATAGAATGTTCGATGTGACAATTAAAAAAGCAATCTGCAGGCACCGAATCGGCCTTCAATGTGTGGTGTTTAATATAGTTAATTATTAAATGTGAAAAGTAGTGCTAGTGACAACTATAGTAGTTGGAGGTGTGGTGTGGCGAATCTTAGATATTGATATGTTCTCCAAAACTGTAGTATATAATTTTGTTCTATTATCGACAGTTTTCGCAAATGCACTCGTTACGAGGAGTTTTATAGGTCATTTTTTTTACCTATTGAAACTTCAAAACGGGCGTGTCCTCGATAATTTAACCTTGAATGTTCATCTGCGATATCGGTAATGTACTGCTTAAAAAGTGTTACTGCATTTTTGCAACGATTCAGTACACCGGGAAAATCATGAAAGTCGTGTGAGAAATTTCCCTCGTCGTAACTCAAGGAAGAAAATTTCTTCCAAGTTTCAAATGTGAACATCCTTGGGATTTCATTTTAAGCACATTCGTAACAATTTTTTTATGAAATCGTGGCGAACAGAACCCTAGAAAATAATAAAAAAAAATTCTTTTTTTTTTGTATAGCATATTCGAGAAGCGAACGAGCAGACGAGCCATCAGAGAGTAGGCTATCACCGCCGCCCATGGACAGTCGCAACCTCAGAGGAGTCACTGATGCGTTGCCGGCCTCTTTGAACGAAACAGGATATCTAATGGAGGGGGCAATAGGGACTGGGCCACCGGAACCGGAACCCCGACGTCTGTCTGCGACTTAAAATCGGGCGTCCCTTCGATTGACGCTCGGTCGAATTAAATTCGCCCGATTTAAATTGGTCCCGGTCCCAATTCCACTCACCAAGCCGGTCCAACTGTATCACCCATTAGACTGGTAGTGCTGCGTGAAGAAGTTGTGTACGGTTAATTAGGGTTGCTAACTATATTCTAGAACAAAATATTATACTGTATTTTGTGTAGGTGTACTTTATAATCTGTTTCTATAGTTACTCAACTCTTAATTGTGACTGTATTTTGGCCCATTGTTTACTGGAATTACATCTTATGCCTTTAAAAGTATAATAATAATGGCTTAAAAGATGAAATTATTCTCTATTTATAAATTAATGCATTAAATAAACATTAAGTTGTTCCGTTTGGTCATCCAAACTTTTTATAGAAAAGGATATATAAAATGGATTAATTTTTTACAAAAATTTTGTTACACAAATTTAAAAATAAATAATACTCTAGTAAATCTCTACTTTTTATTTATTGTTTCTGAAATCACGTATGCATACTATTATCACTTATAAAGAAAGTTGACAACTCTACGATGAATAGGAGGCCAGCGCGGCAGCAGACGCTGTAAAATTTTCTGCGCCCACGCATCGCATTAGTATCAAGCGTTTTCATATGATAAAATTCATAACGAGATTTAGTTTTTTGAAGTATTTTGAAGGGGCAGGCGAGCTTGTGAACCACCAGAGAATGGGTGCTCACCGCCGCCCTTCGATACCCGCATCGCCAAAGGAATCACCGGCACGTTGCCGGCCTCCGGGTGTAGGAATAGGATATCTGATAGAGGGGTAATTGAAGGAGGGGGAGTGAGCCACCGAAGCTCTCACTCACTAGACAATTGGGTTATAGGTTTATGGGTTTTTTAGGTTATTGAGATTGACTAAAAAATTCAGCTTGTACATGCAGATAAAGTGGTGATGATGCTGTTCCATACAAATGGAATTACCTCTTTTCTCTATTTTATAAAAAGGCGAAATATGAATTTCATTGATTATATCTAAACACAATAATACGAAGTTTATAGAAAATTTGATAACAAATATAATATGTTCAATAGCACACATCTTAATTAAAATATTTTTTCAATAAAAGAAGTGTACTTATTATATTTTGTAATGAAAATGAACAATAAATGTCGTCGTCGTCGTAAAGCGAGAGATTTACTAAAATTCATCTCTCTAACCTCTGACCTTTGCCCCATTATTAATCGAATCTTCCCAACCCCCTAGCGAGTCTATGGCTATGATATAATTACATAGTTCAATTTTGTGTACAATATTTTGGCTTCAATTGTATTGAATTATCAGTTTCATATCAGAATTATCAACTAACTACTAGATTGAATAGGTAATTACAATTAAAGACGAAACGCATTAAAATGTAATGAGGTTCAAAATAATTTATTGCTTTTTTATTCAAGCGAAATAAAGCTGATCGTCATTATTAAATGGATAAATCTAACATTGTACAACGTTCAATCATTTATTTTCCTTCAAACACAATGTTTTTCACATAATTACTATACGCAATAAGATTAATTCCGTCGATGAAGCTCATAAATGTCGTAAATAAAAACTTGTCTCAAATGAAAGAGAAGCGTGCCATAATTCAATAGTGAAATATTGAATTCTTAATTAAATAAAAGTCTAGGCGTAGCATGACCGACAAACTGAGATCAAAAATACAGCTGTCGCTAATTATAGCGCAACACGTTGGAACTGATTCTATTGCTATCATCATTGTGTTGATGAAACTCATGATGAAATGTAGTACCTATCCCTGTAATTAATACTACAAAATCGCGGTGGCACTCCCGCGCCATCTACCTAGCTGTCGCCATTTCTTACTTGTAGATTAAGAATTCGCTTTGAATAATTGAATTAAGTTTCCATCATGTTCGCTTGTCTGTCCGTAAGGAGCAAACTCGTAAACGACTGGACCGATCTGGAACATTTAGCGGACTTGAACGGCGGTGGAACCAGCTTCCGTTTTAGATTCGTATCAGATTCTAGGATTCTAGAATATAATCTAGGTGAGATCAAGTCATAATCGAAGTGGGATGTAATTCAATTCACACCCTAGATGCGAACGAAGCTATTTTTAGTTTATTAAGTAATATTAACTTTATATACATATATATGAAATAATTCAAATTTTTGCGCAAACACATTTGATAAACTCAAAAAAAAAAAATTGAAATCGACACTTGTGTAATGTTTACATATTGTCAGCTCGGCGGATATTAAATATTTCTCCTTAACTCTGCCCTGGGTCGTGCTATTTGACCCTTAATTCTGGTCAGAGGGGACTCGGACAGCCAACTACCCGCTCAATACGGTTTGTATCATTTGAGAAGAGGCGCGCGTGACGTACGATCGCCTAGTTCTTAATATCTTAGATTATACACTTTTACTTGCGGGTAGAATTATTTGTCGTTAATTTCGTAAGGTATGTTAACTTTATAAATACATTTGTTTTTTATGCACCTAACCTAACTAGTGAATTTGTGTCGAGTGTGTTTAAATTATCCACTGTTATACTAATAAATTAAAGTTTTATTCCTTGAGTGACAGTGAATGCGATTTTATGAAAGTAAATTATATTTAATAAACGTGTCTGGTAAGTATCTATGTAGATATGTAGATTTGTTCCATTACAAAATCAACCTGTTATAAGTTTTGTATCAACTTTATGTTTAAGTTTTGATAAAAAAAGTCTAAACTCGAAAATATGTGAGTATTTTCTTGCATGTAATAGGGACAGTGCATGAAATATAAAGACGGTACTGTTGCTAATTTTGGCGCACCCTGGTGCTAAATTCATGCATTAAATCAGAATACGACAAAACGACCAAAAATACTGCAATAGATAATGGACAATCAATAAAAATGTGAAGCAAAATTAAATGTAGTTTTCGACCGGTAATGATACATCATATACGAAATATTATGTACTTATTACGTAAGCGTCAAAGGGGGGTTAGGTCTTTGTTTAGCTTATTTTCGATGCCGTGCGGACCAGAAGGGCTAAGGGTTCTGGATAGTGGTTACGTCAGCAATACTTATTTACTTCAATTACATGACTTTTCTGCAAAATTTAGTATATGATTTGAACGCATAACATCTCTACGTGTCTATGCTCGAAAACGAAAAGCATGTTCAAATATTCCATTAATTGCTTACTTGCTCACCCGCGGTGGTCTATGGTTAAGTCATAACGAATTGATGTAGGGGAATAATCGCGCGCACCATTCATTTGTTTGAATTATTGGATTTCATATTGGACCAGTTCATTGAGTTTGACGTGTCATTAGTTAATTGTCGTTACACAGCGAGGTTTAACGAAAAGGAGTTGCAGTCCCGTGTTCAAAAACGGTCGCGGCAAACCAGCGCTTTGACGGACTGTTTAGCACTAATTGCGTTCGGCGTTCTTTCGTCACACCTTCCGTTAAAATATTTGAAATACTCTGTTAAAAAATGCGTAAATAATACATTGAGAGCTTTGTAAAAGAAAGGTATTTTTATAAGCATAATTTATTTTATTAATAATAGATTCTCAATCGTGTGTTGTAATAAGGTTTTGATATAGTATTTCGTATTTTTTTCATTTAAAATACCATCAAAAGCTGAGATATAAACCGACTTATCAGAAATATACTTCAACAACACCGGTCTCGCCCTTTCTGTGTTGTCACAATATTAATTCACTTCTAAATAGAGACTGTTCTTATACTAATAGAGTCGCCTTTGTTATTTATAAAGGTATTATTTTTATGTAATCTAAAATTACATCTACAAGACATTTGTACAACGAATTAACCTATTCCAAGGAAATCAATATGATTTATATTTTGATTTGCTTACATTTTCATGTTTATGTATTATATGGACTTTTGCCTTGCTTTAGCTGGAAACAACTCCAAAACCAACTAATTAGTTGTTTTTAGAAGTCTGTTTAAGAAAATATTTAAATAGGTGTTTAAGGCGGTTTTAATTTTTTTTAAAGAAAGTTGGCGATCCTTTGCGGACGCGCCTGCCTTATAATAAACTTGGTGTGTACATTAGACTTCGATGCTTAACTTTGCTTGTTTTGTATTAAGTATATATCACGTCATGTTCTGTATGCTATAATTATGTACTTTATTAAAACCGCCAGCGGGGACGTGATGTTATAAATAACTTGAAGTGAAACTTCTTTGGGTACGGTAAGGACAAAAAAAATCGTTACGCGTTACACGTCACATATGCTCGTGTGTATGTACACGTGTTCCATTGCCAGCAATGTTCATGTTATATCAAGAATAAAGAATGTGTAATTGTAAGCAAATCGTACAAAATTACGTATTAGTTTTAATAAAACTACTGTATTACATTTAGCATTATAGAAATTGTAAGAATGGTTAATGGAAGAAATAGAAACAAAAAATATATAAAAACAAGTGCATGAAATTCTGTTACCTATATTTTCATTTTAATAGACATTTTCAGAATATCTAAATTAAAAACTTAGTGGATCGTATAATTCGAAATTTCCTTTATCAGCAATGTAAATTTATGGTAGTTGTACTCATCAGACGAATAAATACCGGCCAAAAGCGAGTCAATCTCGCGCGCCGAGCATTCCGTAGCACTGCATAATACGTTTATGTGTTTATATTTATATATAAAGGTTTTTTATATTCTGTTCAAGTTTGTTAGAGCTTGCATGGTTCACACTTGACTGCTTTTAATTATTCATTGTGTCTGTACGTGTGCGTTTGTGTGCGCGTTCGCGTACGTTGTGTGTGCGTGTGTGTTTGTGTGTGTTCGTGTGTGTGTGTGTGTGCGTGCGTGCGTGCGTGCGTGCGCGTGCGTGTGTGTGTGTGTGTGTGTGTCGAATTACGATACCAAGAACTAATTTAAATCGATCGCCCCTAAGATATACATGAGATTGAAACAATAAAGTGACTTATTACACTGTGCAACTAATACGTCGTATGTATGTCGTTGCTGCTTTGTCGTCACTACCGAGCCGCACTCTGGCACAACCTTTTTATTTCGAATCGACGGCCTCGAAGCTGAAGCCGGTCCGGAGCCACCGACGACCGCCGTCAGCGTCGAACACGCCCGCGACCAGCAGCTTAATCTGCTCTTCGACGCACGGAGCAGATGATTCAACTCGAAAGTTAAATAGTCATCGGTCAGGTCACCCGTGGTGAGATGGACGCGATGCCTGGAACAGCGTAACGCACGAAACTCTGCCGCTGCGAACGATTCAATCCGCAGGTTCAGCGCTCCCCGACCCTTCCATCTTCTCCCCCGCGTTCGTGTTCTTCGTCGTCGCGACACCTTCGTGACTAACTGCGCAGCGGCAGAGTTTCCTGCGTCGTACAGCACGTAGCTTTTAGTTGCGGACGGCGCCCTTGACCATCGCGCCGGCGCAGCTCGTCCGTCGTCGTGACTGTACGACTTTTTTAAAAGGCAAATGACGCGTTTAAATACAATCGCGTCGGCGGTGAAGGTCCCTCCCGGGTGTCGTTTCCGAGCGGGTCAGTGCCTGCTTGGACATGAGGACGTGTGGCTGCGTGGTCGTCCTGCTGGCGTGGCGCCTCGTGAGTCTTCGCTTTTTAATACCATTATGAAAAACCGCAGGACGACTGCGAGTAGGACCCTCCCGCTGGGGGTCCCGTACAAACTTAATTACGTACCTAGATGTTACGACAATCAAGAATATCGGCAATTTTTATCCGTTTCCAATGCCGATATCTCGACGATACCGATCCGGGAACTCCGATACTTTGATTTACTTTTTTTTTTTTAATTTTAACAGCCAGAAATTAAAAATATTCTCCTAGATATTAGTTTAAATCGCGATTCATATTGCAAATATAAATGTCAATTAATAATAGTAATAGTCTTTTTATGTGATATAACTATATATTTAGCGGTTTTCGAATTTTGTTCATTGTTTGTGCTGCAAGGTCATACTTCTTATCAAATTTCACGATTATAGGTTAACAGAAAGTCCTTTGTAGCTTTTGAATTTTTTGGTAGTGTTAAAATTATGCTTTTTAGCCGACTTCAAAAAAAGGGCAAGGTTCTATCTTCGTCTGTATGTACAGTTTTGTTTTTATGTATGTTCACCGGTTATTTCGTCAGTCGTGGACTCATTTTGAATAGATATACCCCCAAAGTGGTCTCATTGTTACCAGGATCTGATGATAGGATCTCAGAGAAGTAGAGGAATACCCTCAAATGTCACGGGCAGGTGTAATGTGTTTGAGCTTTTTTCATAAGTCATTCAAAATTATGCGTCTGGTTATTGCCATTTCAAGCTGCTGAACTGAAGGTGGAAGCCACAGCACTCCTTAATGATTAAGAGTTAGTGGATAGCACAGCGATTTGTTGACAGAAATTACTTTTCAATGACAATTATTAAAATCTAATGTACACACAATTTCCAAATTAATTACTTATTAGTCTACCTACATATTTTCATTCATTTATATAATATATTTTCAAGACAATCGTAAGGGAGCACGTCAGAACCCTTAGCGGTAACATTAGAAAGAGAGGAATTAATTTAATGTGGAAGTGCATGAAAATGTGATTGCATAAATTGTAGAATTTTCATATTATGTAGAATAAATATCATCTATACAGTTTGTATAAAAATAATTAGGTAGTTGCACTCCAATTTAGAATGTGAAGACCCTGGAGTGACCGCCAGAGGACGATAAATTCTAGATCGGAACTGCTCTTGCATTTGCTTAGTACAAAACTAAAGGAGAGGCCTGGTCGATTTTATTGACCATGAGTTAATGCACATCAAAGTAGCTAAGTGAATTATAAAGCTATAATTACTGGATAACTAAAAAATTAAATATAATAAATTAAAAAAGTAAAAAAATCTGCCTTCAAAACTTATTTAAACAATTGTCTAAACAGACTCTAGAAACAACTAATTAATTCATTTTATTATCGATTCCAGCTAAAGCAGGGAAAAAGAACATATAATCTATAAACATGAATGTGTATCGTTAAATATTGAATTAAAAGAGATTTTCTTCTTCTAAGAAGACACAACTGTGTCTGATTTATCTTTAGCTGGAACCGACTGTTTTGAGGACGGTTTTATTTTTAGAAAGTTTCTTTAATTACATGGATTTACAACTTTGATATTTTTATAGCCCTGAGAGACCGAAGACCTAACCTATTCGGCATTAATCTCAACCTGATATCTTTACGCATTCTTGAAAAAATAAGGTTTTACAAATAGACAGGTACAAACTTATTCATTTATTGAAGTGACCCTGTAAGGGATTCTAATGAGGCACGGCTAAATTCTAATTTCAATTACATTTCAGCTATTGAATGAGAGAGTTAAAAAAAACAATTCTAATGTATATTAATCACAAAATAAAACAAGTCGCATTGCAAACTTCATCAGCTTACTACGTTGGGGTGTCTGCTTCTGTTTTGTAAGATAATTTTGTATTACTTCCTGGTGCTTTGCTGCTCGAAAATGTAAGTCCAATGAGATTGAAATTATTTGAAGACCTCGCTCTGATCTACCCAAAATAGGCTTCTGGCTTAAGAACTATTGTTAATAAAATCGACTTGGGACTGAATAATTTCGGGAGATCAGCGTTTTAGTATAATGGCCACTACTTCAATTTCTGCCGAGTAATAACCTTTTGATGATTGTATAATATTGTCATAATTCAACTCACCGTAATAACATTTATTTGTGTATGTGCATCAAAATAAAATTTTCTCTTCTTCTTCTTAACAAACGCACTATAAAACGGTCAATGGCGTCGTTATAAAGTTTTGTATTGTGCGCACCATCTTTCATGACAAAATATAATTTCAACCATAACCTGATTCTGCAGCCACGATGTAACCCTTGAACGACTGACAATTTCTGCCCGGAGCCCGCCAAATTAAACGTATCGAGTTGAGCAGTTCCCACTTTCAGTGATAAATAAAGAAGTAATAAAACGTTAGCTAAAAATATTTCAAAACGGCTCTTCCATTAAAATGAACTAGACGTACCCTGCGCGAAGAATTCTCACAAAATATGTATAATAATTATCTGTTTACAAAATTAGTGTAAATATTAATTTTATTTCCTTTTCATTTTAAAACTTACTCGTAAATAATATTTTAAATGTGTATATATATATATGTATATATATATATATTGTTTGACTTACTTCGACGTGTTTCTGTTTGGTTTTCCCGTGTTCGTCGTCTAGACATTTTATTTTATCGTTTTGTGATTATTATGTAAATAAATCATTTAATTCAATTTAATGAATCAATATTTATTCAGGTATTCAATTCGTTTCTAATTTTGCACTGTCTATAACGTTCTTCTTTTAGTTGTATTACATTACGAAGCTCAGATGACCGACCGAAGGAATATTTTAACAAAAATTAACCGACCGTTAATCATGTTGACGTTGTTTCAAAATTAAAGCCGTCAGATGGCAGCACATGCCTAATTTTAATTATTAATTCACTAATGTTATAAAAAGCAATAATATTTTTAGTCTTGATGCCAGTAGAGTAAGCAATTATCTATGAAATGATATAAAATTTATGCGAAGAAATTACCAGGAAGTTTTTTCATAAAGAGGGCAAAACCCTAACCTTTATATATATAATATATATTAATACGATAAACTTTGATGATAAACTTTGGGTTGAAAATAATCAATGTGTCGACAGGGACAGTGATACTCGCTCGGGATTAATTTAACATATATGACTACGGAGATGTTTGTCGCAAGATTACTGATCTCTATATATAATGAAATGACATTTCATTAATTCAAATTTGCCGCGCTTCGCGCGTTTCTAGACTGTCATAGAACATCGGTAGGGGGCGCAGCGGCGGCGAGGACGCGGTATTGTAATGGCGGATGATTAGATTGTGTTCATAGATAATACACTATATGGTAGTTATAGATACGCCACTCTTGTTTTCATTTTCAAATACGCAATCCCCGTATCATAGATGGCACTGTTTTTAGCTCACATACATGCCACTAGATGGCGCTGTTATATCGTTAATAATGACCGCTAGATGTCACTTCTTGTTTTCGATTTTGAATTTGGATATTAAGATGACATAATACTTAAAATCTAGATGGATACGATTTTATCCATCTAAGATTTTAAGTAACATGTCATCCTTGTAAATAAAAGAAATTATAATCAGGACTTTTTTATTTTTCTTACGCATGTAATAATTTGCCGCTTGCACTTTTATTAAGTCATTATTATCAAATTTTAATAATTTTCCTTGTAATATTCTTTGATGTTTGTGCACCAACTGTTAATGACAACATCTATTATTAAATTTAGCATATATTTATAGACTTGTCTTTATGAACGTTACATGTCAGAACGATTTATTACAAAAATGTTTGCCATAAATATGATTTTTGTCTCAAATTTTTTGCTGAGGATTTTCTCGTAAACACATTTGAATAATTACATAAATGTCATTTAGAAAATTACACAAATTAGTCATGGGTAATGTAGATTTTTGTGAAGTCTCTTTCATAAATAAAAGACTGGGGTTGTGGAGGAGTTGTATTACTTAACTCCATTTTGCATTTATGGCAATTTTACATATTTTAATTTTGTTTTAATTATATACCCAGCTAGATAAGTTTTGCTTCATTATGTATTTCTGAATCATTCTTTTTTCAAAATCTTGCAATAAATTTTCAAATGAATTTATTTCCAAATTTTCGTTATTTTCCATATCTACATTATAATTTTATTAGTAAGCATATATTTTAATGAATGTAACGGTTTATTATTGTCACGTTCACAGTTAGCGCCTACAGCATGGGTTGATGTAATTATTAATTAAAAGTGTCTTAAATGCATTAATGAATTGCAAACACGTCGGAGAGTTATTTCTAACACCATTACTCCTAATGTTACCAAAAAATTTTCAAGGGGTCTTGATTAAAATTTCTTGTCAATAAACTGGTAATTGCAAACTTTTCTTTCAAAATATAAACATTTCTTTAAAATGTTTATATTATGGATCCAATTTTTAAAGATGGTATTTGTTTATATTTAATTTCAGTAGTGCCTTTCTTATTTTTTACTAAAGTTTTAAATCGCATTGACTCTAAAATTGGTAATATTTCATTCCAAAATTTAAAATGTGGAGAACTTTGTTTAAGACACCCTTGAAAATTTTGCAGAGTTTTGGTATGAATGGCCATTAAATGAATCAAATAATTTATCCATTATCAAAGAAACCCCGTCGCCAGACAGTCCTTGGGAAGTATGTTGTGATCTAAAACAAAATAAAATAAATATTAACTTCATTCAGGTAAATAATTTTATAAAAATGCTTATCACAATATAGCAAGTACAAATCTAAAACATATATTGAAAACACATTTTATAAATATTATTAAGTGATTACAGAAATTTGATAACAATGACATAGCACACAAAAAAAAAGTACAAATAATGTTTGAAAATACTTTTTTGTGATAATATGCAAATCTTTTACCATATTGTATGTAAAATAGTTTTATATTTTTTCAAAATGTTGTGGACTGTGTCATTCATGATTTTAATTATAAAACATATTTAATAACAGAATTGATACAGGTTGGCCTAAAAGTGACATCAAAGAGAAGAAACTAGATTCCTCAGTCCCAGGGTACTCAAAAAACCCCATATATCTTCTATAGTATCTAGATCCGGTGAATATGCCATGCCACTAATAATGATTGGCTGGTCACAACCTATTGAATACATTTTAGCAATAAGAATAAGGAGAAAATAGTTTAGTAAGGATCCAACCCACAAAATTAATGAAAATGAGTTGGGAACTACTGAAAAGATACCGATCCACAGATTAGGTTAATATTTTTTTTGTATATATGAATCCAAACTACTTAGGTTGTTACGCAAGTCAGAAATCAAACAAGTCTGTCTTTACAAATTTAACTATAATAGACTAAATTGATTGATGATTAACAATCAGTTTTCTATTTTTATACTTAAAATAAATTTAAATTAATAATTTAACACAGACAATCAAAAATAACTGTAATAAATTTTACTTTATACATACTATTTATTATGAAATATTGTAAAAGCATTATTGGAGGCACAAATTAATAGTCTATATCGACTAGGTTCAAATTTATGTAACTAATGCCTGTTAATTAAAAACATTGTAGATGCAAAATTAAGTTAGACTTTTAGCTCTCCTATAACATTTCCAAATTATCTATAGTCACCATGCAAATACATAAGAGTTTTATAAGTTTGAAGGCCAAACTTTTACTTAAGTATTATCTATTTATTCTTATCTTATTTAATAAATGTAATAAGTAGTTAGAAACAGGTAAACATATATAAGATGCTAAAATCAGAAACCTTCATAGTTGGTTAAAAGGGTTTTTTAGACACTACAAGCTTAACACTTACAACTGCATCTTCATGGATATAGATTATATCTCTTAATCGATAATATTGTTGATTCTAGCCCCGCTCTCAACTCTGATTATAATCCTACTCCACTCAACTTTAACTTTAGTCACAATGTACAATTCTGTCCCTTGTTCCTTTGAATTATGGTATCGAACACAGTTCAGATTTGGATATTTCAAAATTAAATATAAACAATATTACTCGGAAATAGAGTAGCTACAAGGGAAGAATTTTAGAGATATAAATTTTTGAGTATTCTAACACAAATATGCAAACGAAGCTGGGGATGAAAATGTTAATAGCTTGTTTTATTCTGCAATATTGTAGACTTCTATTGATCAAAAAATTTTAGATTTGTTATCGCCATTTATAATAAACAATGTTCCATATAAAATAGTCATACCGCTTCATTTACTTACAGCATTTATTAAGTATTATTACATATTCCAGAAAAAAATTTGTAATTATCTGAACGAACAAAGTTGGATATGACAACTGCCTGCATTAATAATTTTCTACCTATTATATCATAAATCTATTGGTAACTAAGGAGATCTATGGACAAATGTAAGATTGTTGTTTGAAATTGAAAGACATTATCCATCATGATCCCAGCCCTAAAGTTGACAGTCACATTGGTGTTGATTTATATCATGCAATTATGTACTGAACATACATTTACATTACAAAACGGGGAACTACAGGAAATTTCAGACCCAATCATTTTCAATCCTGGACCTTTAAAATTCCTGAATCCAAATGATAAAGTTCTACTTGCTTTAATAGAATAATCATACTAATTTGAGTATAGTTAATATTTTAGTTCACATAATATGATTATAAATACTTACGAATATTCAAAGTCGAAATTCCTGTTCTAGTAAGTCGTTTACTGGGTAAACGATAGCGTTCTTCAAAATGACTATCACAGAATCGGACATTATTATATATATATATAAATCGCCTTTATCCTGTACGTACCGCTGGTGCTAGAACTGCCTTCCGTAAATTAAACCTGTCTAAATTTGGATACTCCGGGTATGGAAACCGATGGAAAGGACCTGAAATAATGGAAGTGTTAAGTGAAAAAGAGATTAAAATGGTATTTTATCATAAGATGTACAAAAAGGTTTTAATATTTACCCTCAGTATCACACCCAAAATAACATTTCAAAAATTGTTTCTTCGGCATTTTAAATCGCAAAAAGCAACGTTGTAATTTATGAAATCCAAAACATCAAAAGCCAAATCACTTGGGCAAACAGAACTGTATTAAAACAAGATCAAACGTTATTTTCAGATACAAAACAATTTCAAGCCAAGTCGTTAAGAAAATCCACAAATATATTATGTAGCAACCAGCACAAACGCAAACAAACAAAATTGACGCTGCGACGCCATTGAATGACCATAGATCATAGATTATCTGTGAACGTAGACAATATAAGCCAAACAAGATTTATTGATTCGGTTTCATTTATATTTTTATTTGTTAAGTACATAATTAATCTTAATTATTTAAGACCATTCTAAATAATTTAAATATAAAATTAAAATAATCAATAATTAAATTTATTTTTGTCTTTTACTGCACTGCCACCTATTGTGAAAATTCGTAAAATTCGTGTTTGTTTCATACTTCTGAACTATAGATGGCAAATCATTGCTATGTTTTTTTTGAATTGTAATTTGTATGAGAG
>BGZK01002135.1:0-77222 GCA_005406025.1 Eumeta japonica | reverse complement strand
AGCCTATGATCCTGTATCAATTTATAGCCTTTAACGCCCTGGAGTTGTTTATCCTAAGCGCGCGTTCATGTACACGCTTAAAATATCCTAAGGTGCAAGTTCATGAACGAGTTCATATTACGGCAGACAACGATACAACCACTTCATGGCCACGTGCGGGTGGTCAGAAGTCGGCCGTCACTAGAGTTCCACTTATTTGTTTAAATAATTCATACACGATAGAATGAATCTCATAATAAAATGTATTGTAAATAAGTTTTTGAAGTGAGAATTTCCTTAGCATTCCTGTGACTTTCAAATCGATGAAACGAAAAAGCGACACTAAAAAGAAACAAAACATATGTATCTATAGTATATGTGGGCAACAGCCGGCCCGCTGTAAGATTTGATCCGGCCCGCGAGACATTTTGAAAAATTTCATGTCTGATATCTATCGCTAAAAATTATGAACACTACTTTAAAATACAACTTTCAAAGGCACCTACTTTTGAACGCGGCCCGCGAACGTATGTGTACACTAAAGTTTGGCCCACAACGTGTCAAAAAGGTTGCCATGCATGATCTATAAGATTTAGCTGGCGAGATAATAACAAAGAGTATAAATAGTACAGAATGCGAGAGAAAGCATGTGCTCGTGAGCTTCCACGTATTGTTATTCGTTGGGTGGAAATACGGAATCAAAATATCGATAATAAAATAACAAATAACTTCTAAACTTAATATCAATAATGCAATAAGTAAACCCTATAATTACCCCACTCTCAATACTGCATTCGTCTCATTCCATGGTAGTTTAGTTTCCTGAAGCTTTTCCTTCTACTGCGTGTGAACTGCACACGTTTTATTGCAGTCTACAAACTGGAATATCACATAAGGTACATATACATATACGCTTATTTATATCTATTCGTCGGTTACGGATATAAGTAATATTTCTAATCTTAATTGTATTAGTAACACGTTTTCCATATTCGAATAAAGTTTGATCAAAATTGGTTTGCCAAAGTCGGTATACGGGCGAAAGTTTTACGTGACAACGACTTTGAATGAGTAAAATCATTTAATGTGAATATTCATTCGTATAGTGGAAGAAGGATGAAATAATAGTAACAATTTAAAACATTTATTTATAAAAATTATAATTAAAACATTAATTTATACAAAGAATCTCACTGAATTTCCATATTAACAAAATTTTATTTTACCTTTACATACATACGTATTTATATACAAATACATACAATGCAAATACATTTGCAAAGCTAATTCTAGTCTGCGTGTGCTGCAGACCGATCATAGTTGAGTGGGAGAGGACGCAAGGCATTCGGCGAGCCTCTCTCGTTCGGTGACTCATCGTTACGTTACCGAGCGTTACACCTTTTCATAAGTGACTCCCAGCCGCAACCTAATTTAGACGTTGTCATCAAAATGGCGTAGAATTTCATGGCCACCGTAACGGTTGTTACAATTCGAAAAATAAACTTTCGACTAAAGTTTGAAGGCGAGAAACAGCAAAATCGTAGAATTAGCCGGTGCGGCGGGCCCGAGCGTGGCAGCCGAGTGTCAAAAGTTGTCGGGGGGAGCGGCGGCCGCCCGTCCGCGCCCGCCCGCGACCGCCCGCGCCCGCCCGCGCCCGCGCTTCCTCGGCCGCCCCAAATTGCCCATGATTACGATAACTTCGGAACAGTACTATTTAAGTTGAGCGTTAATGGATTCTACTCGGAAAGGAACGCTCCGGGGAGTTTAATTTAAACTCTTCGATAGACACATTTGAAACAATAAGAGCGCTGATGGCCCTTAATAGGTGGACCACCGACGGCGCCCGCGGACCGTCCTTCCGGTGTCTCGCCGGCCAGGCCGCTAGAATATGCCCCGACTACTGCTTTTACGATTCAAGGAAAATGTGTCTTCCTCCTCGTTTCGTTCTCCGTTGCATGTTTGCTTTTTAAACACGTTCTATTTTCTTTATCATTTGTCGCCATCGTTAGTAATGAAAACGAAAATAAATTAAGAAGCGTGGTAATAATACACAGGAGTAAAGTACATAAAGTAAATATAATAGAGAACGAGAGAAATGGAGCCAGGAAGAAAAGGTGAACTATTCCGTAATTAAATTGAAAACTCCCTTTATAGATGCAACGTTATCACTATTACGATAAAAGTAAATTGGTCTCGAGGTAAATACTGAATCACTGTATCTGTTTGAAAATGATAGATAATTACTATTCTTACGCTCGAAATCGTCCGATCGCCGATCAACGTCTGATAATCATCTCTATCCAGTTCCCGAAACATCCGATCCGCTGCCCACTTTAGTTATAAAAACGTTAACATGCATGAAAGTGATCTTATACTAATAATAATGACGTATAATGATATTGTCGTATCTCAAATTCTTGTTACCTTAATTTATGCTACCATTGAAAGTTACAATATTATGAGCGTTAAAATTTCGACCCCCGCTTATTAACTAATTTCCAAGTTTCGTTTGTATGCACTTACCACTATAAAGTATCTTCAAAGAATTATTTGCATCATTTCATTTTTACTTCAAGTCGCAGGTAGTGCAAAAGCAGTTTTTTTAGAGGGAGGGCTGATAACGATCTTCCAGTCAGAAATAATTAAAAAAACTTAATTTAGGAACAAAACAATGAACGAAATATATTAGTATTATTGTGAAAAAAGCGTGGGGTGCTCGATAAATAAGTATTCGAAAATATTTGATCGGTTCGATTAGTCTAGAAATGGTACGAAAGATATGGCACAAAGCGCCCCACACTTTTTTCGCAATGATACTAATAATTTTCGTTCATTATTTTATTCCCATATTAAGAATTATTTTTCACTTTTTAGTTCGATTTGTCATTAATGAGTGTTTTTTAGTTTATTTACAGTATATTTTATTTTCTAAGTTTTTGGTCTCAAAACGTTATTAATAACAATTATGACCAAGAAACTTGATCTTAAAATATTTTACGTGTGAATTTAACGGGTGAATATTTTTCGAACGAATTTAAGTTTATCTCATTCGTATGTACGTAACTTTTTCATTTGATCTAACGCGTCACTATTGGATTATATTATATTGGGGTGGATAGATTCAAAAGCGAGTGAAGCGCGTGACAAAGTTTTTTAAGATTTATTAATTTCGAATTTTACAAAATTTTGGAAATTCAAAATTTCTATTAAAAATTTCTCTTTTAACAATTTATATGTAATTTCAAAATTTAGATTTTTTTTCAAAGTTATTAAATTTAATTTATTATTCAAAAATGTTAAATTTCATAATATTTTAAGTTACTTTTTTTAATTTTCAATTTCTTATTTTACAAAATGTCAAAAATTTCAATATTACGTTAGTTTTTCAAAATTATTATTTTTTTATTTTTTTTCAAATTTGTTAAATACTATAATGTTTTAATTAACTATTCTTTTATTAAATTTCAATTTTTATCCTTACAAAATTACTGTATTTAATTTTTTTTTAATTAAATTTTTCATAATATGAAATTATTGTATTGTCACCGGTCCTCGATAAACTTACAAAGTTTAAATGAAATTTGACTGCTTAAAGCGTGTCGAGTTCGAAGGGAGTCGGTTACAAATAAACATACTTACATACTCGTATATACAGGTGAAGCTAATAGAGGCGTCTTAAAAAGAACGTGGGGGCGTACGCCTCAGCAGTGGCACAATTAAAAGCTGACGCGATAACAACATCTCTCTAACATCATCTCATCAGCAGCTACTCTATATCGATTCACGGGTGATTCACGTCCCTCCAAGGTTAATGAGATGTTTCTTCGATGATGATCTCGGGAGCCGTTATCTTGTAATCTTCTTTGCTTTCATCGTTTTCATCGCTTTACCGCCCGCCTCGTAACGCGAACAGTTTGAGCCAATGATCTAATCTCGACATGTCAAAGTTAAGTGATCACCGGGACTTCTATTCATATTGCACTTACAGGACAATACGAGTACACGTACATCGAGAAAAAATATATTATTAAAAGACATTTACTCTATTTGGTACATGGAAATAGTAATTTAAAAAAATTCCGTGGACGTTTCGATGTCTCTAATTAAGTACATGGCTCGATCCTGCCCTCAACTTACTGTACTTACGGGCAAAATATTACGTATCGAGGCAATTCCTTTTATTAGCTTCAGGATTACAGCAAGTAGTTTCCTATTAAAAATGGCTGTCTGATCTGGTGTCGTTTAACTAAAAGTATTAAGAAAACTGTAAATCGGCTGGTATTTTGTATATCGATATTTATGTCAGTTGGGTTTGTCTGGTGTTCTTACGCAGCATTTGTCGTTCTGAGAACGAAATGCCGCGAAACAGTCGAGAGTAAATTAGTGTTTATGAGGAGTACAATTTTATTTAGATTTATTTAGGTAATAATGGAGAAAAAAATGATCCTCGAATGATAGAAATTAAAAAAAAATCAGCCATAAAAATCGAAAATGAATTAAAGAAACCAACAAGCAACAAATAATGAAAATTAGAAAAACTAGCTTTAATTAAATTTGAAAAGTTAAGTTCGTACAAGCCACAAGAAGAATGAGTGCCAGTTTCGAATCTTGACGTGTTTATATTTGCAGCGCATTTCTTGTACTTCCGAGTTGAAAAATATGGCAAAACATTTAAAACTGAAATCAAATTAAAAGTTTAATTATTTATATAATACGAGTACCTAAGACATTTTTATAAAGAATACCAGTAATTTTTTATTTCTTTTTCATTTACTATTTTTGCTATCTTTATCATTATGTTTTTTTTTTTAATATTATAAATCAATTACAAACGTTATATAAAACCAGAAAAAGAATTGCACAAAAAATCAAAATTTACTTGAATTTTTTTTATCTATTTTTTTATTAGAACCTATATTATATGGTGCGTAAGAAGTGCAATTTTGATTTTTTTTACCTCCTTAAGCGATCGACCAATCACAATTTTAGTTATTATGCGAAAAAAAACTATTGACGTTAAAATGTCTTAAGAAGCTATCTTACCGAGTTTCCGAAGCTTTAACCACAAGAAAAAGTATTTACGAGATGGCGAGACGTAATAGACATTGATAAAAATAACCGACTTATTCGGCCAAATGAATTTTTCTTACGCCTTGGAGGCTTTGCCCTTTGAAAGGACCCGATTTAAAAAAAAAAACTAATTTTCTCCCAGGCACATTCGGGCTCCCTTAGTGGTTCTATCAACTTTCCACCCCATAAACGCCTCCTCCGGGGGCGCATTGATTGCGTCGCCGATTGCGCGAATTTGCATTTTATAATTAAAGAATTAGGCGCGCCCTTAAAGAAAGCGAGACGCCGTCCGGGATGAGGATTCCTCTCTTTTTTCTTGTCCAACGCCGTATATTAAAAATACCTGAACGAATTCACACGGCACCGCGCCGGCCGGACCGGCTGTGAGGATTCTTTAATCATATCTGGTGCTGTCACGCACCAGCGCCTGTCGGTGGACTCGGGATATTAAACATTCCATGGTGAAGACGTTCCATTAATTCAGAAAATGCGAATTGATTAATGAAACGAAATCTAAATGCAGTATTTGGTACTAGAGGGTCAAATGGTCAGAGGGTCAGAGGGTCGAGTTTATATAGGTCGTTTTCGTTTGTTACAGTTTCGATGGATGTTTTTAAGTTAGACCGAAGACCATTAAAAGCGCTTTACAAATTCTAACTTAATAAGTAAACTAAATTAGTAAATTTAGTAGTGAACTAAAACAGGACGACGGCAGTTAAAAAACTCGTAGAACCACTTCTATTTCCTTATTGAGTACTTTGTCAATGCGTTTCATATTAATAATGAAGTATGACAAGATTCCCGTCGTAATTTGTTTTAATTTCTAAACATTTATTCAAATATTTGTGTTTATTTCATATGATCTAAATAAATGTATTTTGAATTGAACGGTTTCCGAATAAATGGTAACCATCGAATAACACTGATATTTATTTACCCATCAATTAAAAATAATACTAAATATAAAATTTTTGTATCGGGCCTTATTATTCCACTGTCGAAGACAAACTCTCTTACACTCTTTTTATTTGGAGTTGCCGGGCTGAGTAGCAGTCCTTAACGCTAGCCGAGTGAAGGTCCGGAAGCTGCAAGCGGCTCTGGTCACCAACGCGGTGAAAACAAGCGGAACCGAAGGCTTAAAACATGCCTGGGACACGCAGCGAGTGCTTTTTAATTTGACTCCCTTTAAAATTACTAATACTTTCATATTACATCGAATCAAATATATACTTTAAATAGGTATCTCAATAGTAACTCTCAATCCAAAAGTCATAAGTTCGAGCTCAAGCACCAATTAATCTTATATCTTATTAAACTTAAGTTTACATATTTACCCGTCCGCTTCGTTGGGCATGTTTAGCAATGTTCATTTTTTACAGTTCAAATACAGCCACGGTTTCATTAGAGAGTACACATGCGAGTACACATAGAGGGCCTATTATGTTCCTTTCGTCTGATCCACTTCGAATCTCGCTCTCAATTGCAATACCAGTCCCGATAGCGATCTTGCTCCTTTCTTGGACCTTAATGTTAGTGATAACAATTATCAATTTTACTGGTATTTACTTTTTTTTTTTTATATATAAGAGGTAATATATATATGTAATGCACCTCCATAAAAAATTGATCCCAATCAACGCGTGGCGAACATACAATAGAATATGGGAATTTTGAAATAATTTGTAGGAATGCGTATTCCAATATTTACATTGGTGGTTGTGTTGGATTACCGAGCGGACCATCGCTGCGCTAAGCCATATTGAAAAAAATGTTGTCCAAGTATTATGTCAACACACTTGTTCATACATGAACTGTATTATATATTAAATAAATTAGATCATTTATAAAATCCAATGCGTGCATTTCTGAGGCGGTGATTTGATCTACAAGTCAGCCCGAGCCCCCGCGCTGAGCGGTGCGCTGCGACCGCCGCCGCCGGAGCACTTACCCGCTTCACAATGCTTATTCTTAGCCGAACGAATATTAACTCCTTTGTTTTATGCGGGGACGTGATGAGAATAACTCTAATTATTTACGGTTTATTTCAAACGGTGCAAACGCTTTGAAGAAGTGCTGTCGAAGTTATGGCGGTGACTGAGAGACTTTTTCAATACTCTTTTACGGTAAATACATTTTCTTGCCCTAACTATTATAATTTCTTACTAAAATTAGTCGCCTGTTATCTAAATTCGATCACGATTCATGCTCGCAGCTAACGTACGTGTAATAAATGTGTAAAAATGTATAGGATGGTACGTAAGGGATTTAGTGAATACCAAGTGATAAAAACTCCATTTGATATTGTACAAAGATTGTAGAATATAAATGTAAAGAGATTTCTCAATAAAGGCATCGACTCTACATCAAAGGCGGGGAAAAAAACTGTTACCAGATATCACTAAAACTCGGCAGTAATTACTAAAGAAAAATAAAAAATACACAACACAGTTAGTTGACTAATATTGGCGAAAAAAATGGTGAAGTTGTATTTGCCAAATTATATCTACGTATTTACAAGTGTATGCCACGTACGTCTCGTACGTCATGTACGTAAACCAGCCATAAATCGCAAGACAAATCGATACTTACACGTGAAGTGGACATTGAACAATACTACCATAAAAAAGCGAAGGATTTGAACCCTAAATGAAACGAGAAAAAGAAAAACAGAGAACTAAGAAAAACACGAAACAAATGAAAGTAGAATTACTCCTAATAAATATTCTTTACCTGTAACGTTAAATTTGTTGTTTCAGATTATCGCTTTACGTAATATGATTATATTTATAATTGTTAAAGGTGGTTTTACATAACACACGCAAAACGTACCTCTAAATATTGTACCGAATGAGATTAAATTTGGCACAAAATTTCCAAGTATATTTAATCAAGGGAGAAAAATTTGCAGAAAAATTACCGTTGTCACGTAAGAATGTAGTAAGACACTTGTATCATCACAGTCATCAACATCATCACTGCTTCGTTTTCAGCTATACGTGTGATGAAAGGAATGACATCACGAAACACGAAGAGAGCATGATTGTGATAGAGAGTGTAAGTTTTTATGTAGCTTGAAAAGAGAATATCAAATAGCGAAAAAGATCATAAAGCGAACTAGTTTCCATGGAACCTAAAACTGAAGATAGCAATGCAATAAAATGCTCAAGGGTCTGTTTTTAGAATTTCAAACATTTTAGATGCTACCTTCTTCATTCTTCCCTATCTCCTGTTAGCTTAATCAACTTTCGCTTATAATATTGCTTACTTCGATCGAGTAAATCTTTTTAATGGTAGCAATTTATTTCTACAACTTCATACTAGGTTTTTAGATACTAGTTTTCAATATCGTAAGAGATTTAGTGTCATAGTATCTCCCATGATGGCAATAAGATCGAGATTTCTTCAAATGCCGAAGTCTTGAGGTCTTAGGATGTTTTTCTATTTTCAGATGGATGTGTATATGTGTGTATGCGTGCATGCCTGCCCGTGATTAAACTTGTTGTATGCGTACGTGTTGTGCGTTTGCTTGAGTGCGAACATGCGCGTGTTTGGGCGCGTGCGTGTGTGAGAACCTTTAATATCTCTAGAACGAATAAACTGTCTGACTTAGATGTTCTGTAAATTTGATATCAATTTATTTCGTAAAATTTTAAGAAGAACATCTACTGTAAATAATTTATAAATTATTGAACCGTTCGATTTCGATATCTAAACAAATCTTATGTCTAATAAAGCTGCGTTGAAAGCGGTAAACTTGATTGAAATAAGTTCATTACTTTGAGAAATGTATGTATATATGTTTATATGATATCGACAAAATTTGGCAGTGTTTCTCGTAAAAACTTTTAAAATTTATAAGGTAATTTAAAAAGTAAAAACTAAAACAATCTTTTTTTAAAATACTTTTGGAATTCTTGACCGATTGACTTTCAATATTTAAATACTGTTCGACCACAAAAAAACTCCATCGAATGCCGTAAGATCACAGCATCAAAATATGTTTTTAAAGTTTGTATTCTCTCAATTTTTTTCCCTTATACTTTCTTCATTTATCTTTTTTCTATAATAATTATCACGTTAAATCATGTTTTTATTCCAAATTTCAACGCTCTGGCTCGATTGGACTTGTCATATTTCTATTCTCCCTTGATTCAAAATTAGCGAGTATCCGGAATTGTGATTAAATAGATATGAAGACAAACTCAGTTCATTCAGAGAAAATTCAGTTTTGTAACATAGTTAGTCTAAAGAGGACCAAAAATAGCTCGACGTGTTTCGTATAAATAATGCACGCTGGGGTGCGCTGTCGGTTTTGAGAGAATCGATTGTAGTGTACTCTGTGAGGTTGTTACGACGTATCCTACAACTTTGTAGTATTTTTAGAGATGCATCCCTTAATAGGGTATATAAGATTCAATGTTCATATTGAATTTTCTTATTTTCATGAATTAAAAATACGGTATGGAAATCCATATTAAATTCTTACTAGTAATTAACTAAAACATATTTAGGTATTCGTTTTGAAAAAAATCCTTGAAATGAATAAATTTGGGAGAACATATTCTGCTAGAGCCACAAATTCTGTTGAGAAGTTTTGACAGTTTTTGGAAAATTAAACACCTTAGAGCTAAAATCACAGATTCTTAATAAATGCCAGATTTACTACAAATTACAAGCAAATAAAATTGTTTTTTTTTTATCTCGTAGTTTCTCCTTATTTAATATCTTTTGAATAAATCAACTCCTTAAAGAAATATAAAACAAAATTTCATTAGGATCGCCCATTATTTTTAAAGTTCACTATTTGAAGATTGGCGTTTATGGCGTTGCTTAGACATGAACAATGCTAAACGCTTGCTTGCGACATGTAATAAAATTGAACATGTAGTCAACCGCTGAATTGTTCTTCTATTTTGAATCTCTATCCAACAAATTGAAATTTGATTTGCCACGATTAACATGTGTCGAACACGTAAGCAAGCGTTAATATTTTATTTAGCTTAGTTAGAATGACATTTTGATGTATATTTCGTGCCAAATCAGCACATACTCAAGAAAGAACCAGACAGTTACAGAGTTCGACCAGAGTATCAGGAGTGTTAAAACTACTAATACGTGCACTTCCAACCGCCCTCATAACATATGTCTATGCAATGAGTAGTAAGTACCTCAAAGGCTGACACTTTATCAATACTTATGAAGTTTTGTTGTACAGATTTAAATGATGATTAAGAATTCACTCCCTTTTTCAAGTTCTTCGAAAATAATATTTCTGAAATCTGTGGACAGTTTCCAAATTATAATTTGTTTATGATCAGTTATATAAATATGGAATTTCAGTTTCAAAACTACTTCGCATTTTTCATATTTTCAGAGTTTTAATTCGGAAAATTGTTTTTCTCGCGAATGTCAAGGCGTAAAACATATCAAGGGTTGAGAGGTCTTTCGATACGATAAACAGACGAGACCTAAGAAAATGAAATTGGGAATTGTCACACATCGGAAGGTGTACTGGCATCTTAACCAAATTTCGCCCCGAAGTAAAAACGAACAGGTAGATGATAGTGTCTAGGAAAATCTGAAACCACTCGATACAAATCGTTAATGATCGTTCACAAATTCAAATACATAATTGAAAACTACTGGAAGGTGTTTGTATATTATATGTTACGGTGTAACTAGTTACCCACGAGGCAATTTTAAAGTAGTTAGTAGAAATTATTTTTTTTTTTCATTAGATCTAGTCATTTTAACTTTTAAGTAAAGATTCTTTTGTGAAGTTAGTAATAGCCGACGAGACGAAATTTCACGAACACCTTGTGGGAATATAAAAAAAATGGAGTAATTTTAACTAAAAGGGCCTTTCAAGGCTGCAAATCAAACGATGTCTCGACAGCGGTTTAAATAAAAGCCCTCTTTATTATTTTCGTCTTCATTGATACGTTTTGGCTGAATTTTCTTCAAGTTTATCATCTCATCCGTTACAGTCTATTACGACGTATATGATGCTCAATGAGCTTTAAATCTAAAATCTATTGCTGATATTTTTTCTTTGATATTTCAACACTGACACTAGAGCGTTAGTAGCTGACCGGCCCAGAGCGTCGTCTTGAAACCATTTAGTACAGGGCTCGATTACTGACCAGGAACTAAATTGACTAATGACTTTTTTACTTAAATTAAGTTAAGATGTCATTTCGTGTCTCGGAGGGCAAGTTAAGGTAACAACGATGGTCCCGGTTGTAGCCTTGTGTGGCGATAACGGCCGTTAGTAGGCCCTACTCGTCAAGGGATTGCGCCTCAGCGTGGACGACTCACAGGCCTCGGCCTTCACTATCAAATTAAGAGATCGTGGGAGAATGCGTCTTAGTAGTGGGTTAATTGAAATCTGACAACAATCTTCGCTTTATCGGCTTGTCATACCGTAACATCTCAATATGATTCTCAGAATTATGTAAGATTTTATACTTGTATGAAATCACCTTTTTTTTTGTGAAAAATATGAAAAACAAATTATGAATCAGAAAATAAATGTATATAACGGTGGCTACCTGTTTTGAGTTATACACGATGAGTGCAAGACGATCCACGATGTATGAGCGTGTAGCGGTATGTACGTACTGTCTGGGCTAAGTTAAAAAAAAATTCTTTGTTATTTGAATAATCGTCGAACTTCCATAATTGGTATCGTCCGCCGACCTACATAATTAGAGACCAATTGTAATTTAAAGAAATAACAGGCGATTGATTTTGTAAGCTTCGTGAATAATGGCCATATTTATATATGTATGTTATATAGAACAGAGATGGCATTGACCATCATCGAGTTACATGATTAACGACAGTAACATTATCGAGTGTGTCCCTGTTTGTTTGTACGGACCAATCTCCGAAATGGCTCGACGGATTGTAATCTAGCTTTGTATAGTATTAAGTTATTTTCTGAATACTATATACATTATTATTATAAAAAGCGACATTTAGAAATTACCCGAAAAATAGCAAGTGTCAAGAGAGGACCGAGATCGGCAATAGCAGTAGTGTTACACTAAAGAGCAAATCGGATACCGAAATCGGGACTGTTACCGGAAACAGGGCAAAATTTCAATTTACAGCGAAGCGAACGGAAAAATGTAGGTTCAAAATAAAAATATTCTGTAACATTGTGAGGTGCAAGCGGGTATTTATAAGCTTAGTATACGAAAAATGTTGAAAAGGAAAAAAATAACAAAAATTCAATGCACATGCGAGGTGGTTTTGTGTTATAAAGTAAAATATTAATGTCCAGTAGTAGCGATATTTTCACATTAGTGAGGCGGCTCCGCAGTTCAGTACCTTGGGAACTACTCGCATGCGTTCTGTTTTGCAAAATGTAGCGAAAAGATTACTATTGCACTATTGCCGCGCCTAAGGCGACTCGAGTGTGGGTTTCGTTTTAGCGAATTTCAGCTCTACGATCTGTTCCTACCTTTTGAGTGTTCAATTTTAAATGTCGTCTTTATTTTATCGTAAAACATGAAAGTAATAAAACTTTTCATCAGCTTCAACGTATTGTACATTTTAAAAGTAAACTTATAGCTTCAATTTAAAAAGAAATAATGTAAATACTATTTCATTATGTTTAGAAGAATTTGGATAATCGAGTCTGATAACAACCTAGTGGGGGATACTTTAATTGTACGTGTTACTTTAAATAAACATAATAGAGCGTAAAAAGACTCATCACGAGTTATTGCTCATTGGATTTGCCTGCGAGTTCGTCCCCACGGGCTATTGGCCTATTACATGGAATGTGGATTAGATTTCAAAAACGAAAGCTCTAGCTATCAAACTATGGAACACTCATCGAATTATATTCAGTGGTTTTTTCGTGACACCATAGCAAGTACATAGACAGAGCATTCTAAAAGCTATCGTTTTCGATTTAGACCTCTTACGATTTCGACTGGATTTAAGAAAAATATCTAACGTATGTAAACTGGATCCAGTTGCATAAGAAGTTATTCCAGGCAAATAATTCAGCGTATGGTAAAACTATCTAAAAATTTCAGGAACGATTGAAAGTCGGCTGATTAAAGCGGCGCGGGCGGCGGCGCGCCGCACGCCGCCCGCCAACTGGAAAAAATATCGGCGTGACAGCGCGCGCCGGCGCGCGGCGCCGCGTGCGGCTTTAATGCATACTAAGTCTGCACTCGCGGAGGTGTGCTAATGTCTAAAATTTAATATGAATACTGTATAACACTTCCACTAGTTCTCAAAATGCATTCGTTTCACGTGTTCGTCCGTCAGTGTCAGTATATATGTAGGTATTTTTAATCTCTGTGGATTTAACACAAATAAAACGTATGTTCTAGTATGATCGTAACAGTAAATTGCATAGGCAAGATTTTATTACACTCTTAAAACGTGTTATATTAGTGCATTTATCGTGTATATAACTATATCGTAGTATAGCACATTGTATATATCATAGTATATTCTATCATCTTGATCGTAGATGATAGAGTTTATCATAATCGAAGATCTGAATGTGTTACCGTGACAATTGCAAGAGTAATGATAGAGATATTATGTTTAAGAGCTAAATACCGTCAGACTAGGTAGATTCGAATGCTCTTGTTGCAAGAAGTAACGATGACGTCATTGGATGCGTGAATGTGCTTACATGCCTATACTCGCATATGACATCTCAACAATTCCTTCCGAAGCATTTATAAAGAGTTTTAGGAAATAATACTTTTTATATCGCTTCTAATAGAAAAATAATATTTCATTTTTTCTTACTCGGGTGGCATGTCTCCGGTGAGTTCGATGTAACTGCAGAAATTTCATAATTGCTCATTCTTAGGAGAGGATTGTCACAGGCCACAAAAAAAATTGTTGGAAGTAGCGAAAATGCGACCCCTCCTTCTGATACCGTGCATGCATTTGGTTTTTAGCTTTGGTTTAATATCACAGTCACCGGTGTCGTTTTTGATTAATTTAGCCGCCTCGACTGCCAGTGAATTACAGGCGACTAGCATTTATATTATTTAACAATAACCTGCATCACTTCTCGGTTGTCGTATATGACAATATATTTTTAACAGAAATCATCCAAATCTGGAGTTTGATTTGCGTATTTCATAAAACATTTATAGTAAGTCTAGAAGATCATTTACACTAAAACAAAAATATAGCTCAAGAGCGAGATAATTCCCTAATTTGTTAATTATTGTACAATATATATTATTATTGTTACTGTACCATAACACTGTTTGTGAGATAATAATTAAGTATCTCTCAAATAGTATTGCTTAATATAAAAATTCTGACGCATGCTCTATACAAAACAGTGCTTGAAAGTTAACTTTATCGCTTAGCGTAGGTGTGGGGCGGTCGGCGCGGCGGTGGAGCCGCGGTCACGTCACGCTAGATCTGAGATCGCCGCTCCTGGATTCAGATTACAGTGCACATGCAGCTTAGCTTGTGGTGGAAGTTTTCTTTATCGGTGAGAAACTTTGCTCGTATTTTACCTTCTCGGTGATAATTCAGTTTCATCAAATATTTTCTCCTTGGCGTTGTTTCGGAATTATATAATTTTTACTAGCTTTACTGCTACTTACACGGTTAGCGTTGAACTAATTGACGTATGACTTTCTAATGAACTTGAACAATATATTTCGTTTAAATGTAACTTTCATAGAGTTAATTTTTCTTAAAAATACTTTTGGAGTTTACTCCTTAAGAATCGATTTTCATATAAGGCGCCCAGTATGAGAAAAATTTGAGGAGTAAAATCTATTGATGAATCCGCGTTACGTTTTTGGTGCGCAACTTATTGGCGCACCTTTCACTTTTCAATCGCGTGTATGTGTGTACTTGTATACTTGTCTGTATACTTGTGTGTAGCCAACGCAGCGAGGCAGCTGACGAATATATTGTGTGTATACCTATATATATTATAAAAGTATACTGTTCAACGTTTACAAACGATATATATATATATATATATATATATATATATATATATATATATATATATATATAGTGTATCAGTTATACAATTCTAATACGGATCGTCACCACTGTTTTGTTTGTGTTTTAAAGTGTTCTTTTACAATGTAAATATTTATTTTAAATATATACTTCTTGATAATATTTTATAACTTTAATTACAATACATCTTCGTCTTTTTACTTAAAATTAAAAATACAAAATAATTGTAGATCGGTTCAAAAATTTCTTCTCTAATGCTTTTTCTTCAATTATTGGTAAAAACAAAAATTTATTCAAAATACTTTCCATAATATTTTAATAATTGTAGTTATAATAAATCTTCGTTTTTTTACTAAAAATGAAAAATGAAATAATTGTAGATAGGCTAAAAAAATTTTATCTTTCATCATTTTTCTTAAATTTTTAGTTAAAACGAAATTTTTCAGTTAAATAAACTCTTTTTGCGTATGTTTAAACAATCGTACTTAAGAAGTAAACTCCAGTCGTGCGTCAGAGCTGACACACATTTTTTTCCTCTAATTTTCTACTAATTTATAGTGCTGTAATTTTTTTTGTATGTCTTGATTAGATATTCAAAGATTTTGAACCAATTCAAAGCGGGTCGAACCAATTTTCATGTTAGTTTTTTACCGAGACAGAAGTATGGTTTCTATCAGATATCTATAAATTTTAATAGAGGTCAATAAGATTAACAACACTCTAGATCACATATGAGTGATATCGAGTTCGAGTTTTGACTATGACATTCGACTTGAGCCATTGGTTTTTCAATTTAAGTAAAAATGAGCCACGTTTCGAGCCTCGGGGAGTATACCGAACCGTCGGAACCTGATCTCTATAAGAGTGGTGGTCAGCACCCTCCGCCTCGCCATCAGCCCCCCGATCTGAAGTAAGACTATGTAGGAAGGTGCTTCACTTGTGAGGTGGATATAATCTGATAGAAATATAAAAAAAAAAACTTGGATGAGCAGTAATAAGACTTAGTACGATCGTTTAAATAATCAAAATTATGAGTCCGCAAAAGGGTGTCACAAAAGTTGCACGAAAAGAAATCGAACCCTTAACATCCGTTGAAAGTCGGGTCTACAACAAAGTGTTATTTATATTTTTGTTCATATGAACCGTAAGGACAATGAGTAACTTCATGACGACAAACAATAACACATACTTTTTCGGCCTAAAACTCTCGTGCCTCGCAACAAAAAATAATATATTCCGGCGAAAATATCACCGAATTACGATCGACAAAAAACGCAATACCCAGTTTATTGCGGGACGGCTTCATTTCCAGTTTCCAAACAGCAATAAATCTTATTCGATCTGCGACGGCACTCGTGTCCGGCCGGCCGTCCGTCACAGATGTCAGTTTTAATAAAAGCAACCGGCGGCCGTTAGCGATCCAAAAAGTTCGGATTGTATTTACTTCTTTTACGGCGGTTATCGCTATTGGCGCTTTCCACGAGCCGAAACGCGATATCGTCGGTCCGTTGCGCAGCCGCCGTACTAAATCGGCGAGTCGAAGGTGACTGTTTTGTACTAAGAACGACACCGTGAAATCGGACGTCTAGAAGCTCTTGTCATTTATTACTATTATTATTTTAATTATAAACTCACGCCTATTTGTTAGAAAAGTAAGTTGAGTTATTCTTGCGATTAGTAGTAAAATGTTTGTTTTTTATTCATATGAAATGCTTTATGTAAATTGTAAAAAAAATCGAAATTACAATATTTGCATGCGATTCAAATGTGACACGTTCCGGCAAAGCGCGATTTGTAGCTGACAAATGTGTCGAAGTCGTACACAAGTGTATCGTATGTTACCATTATTTAGCAATTTAATGTCGTATGGCAACATTAATAAAACAGTTTGGAGTGCGCGGAAAAAACAAGTTAAATCGTTTCGGGCATTTATCAAAGTCGCGCGGGGCAGGTCGAGCTCGGCGCGCAAACTTCGATGTGACAACCCTCGAGCGTTCACAATCCGACCCATGTGGTTCCGGGTGAAGTTTCTTCGAGGATTTACTCTGATACGCTAATAACGCTGTAAGATGTTCGAGACATACGCGACATGCGGGTAGGCGGCACGCATGCGCCGCCCTCACTGCAGCTCGAGCGGCCGCCCGCGACGGGCTTACGGAGCTCAGTCGATAGGCGGCTGCCGGACGCGGCGGACGTGCCTCTCGGGGCATACGCGACGGTTTCGACCACGATCTCTATGTTTCGTGGTGTCTTTATGAGATGGAAAATAATTCAGTAATCGTTGTGTCACATTTTAGGTAAAGTGAATGAGAAAAAAAAACAGATTTTAGTTTATTAACTTGAAGTATATAAAGAAATATTGTAATCGTTTAGTTTTAACGGTCACCATAATTTATATAGAAACGCTTAGAGATAAATTTCGCATTTAGTGAGAAATTTATATTAAATATTTTAAATATATATTCCCGGTCACGCGGATACCGAATTCTAGCAAAAATTAATTAACGCTTCGGTTGAAGAAATTCGTTTGATACCGATTACTGATTTGCAACGGTGAGTAATAGTTTAAAACGATTATTTGTATGTTTAAAGTGTCATATTGTAAAGACGGAAAACCGGACGAAACGATTCTACAAAAAGTTTGCCCTCGGAGTATTAAAGGAATCAATTAATTTTCCTTAGGCCAGATTATTTCCCAGGGAAAAGGAAATTTAATTTCTTTTATTACAAAGAGCTTTTCGTTCAAAACATCATTAAGGTAAAAGGTCCCAGCTTTACGTTGATGGCAGACAATAAAACCAGCGGAAGCCGAAATGAATTGTTCTTCAGGTCTCTAACTAGCTACCATTCTTCTTCCCGTATTGTCTGGCTATTTAATAAAATTCGACGCTTATTCGCACTTAACTTTATTGAGTATTCTGCATTTCATACGACAAGTTTACTGAACAGATGAAAGAAGTATATCCACTAAGACGTCATCGTGCTCGGGATGTATTTCATTCGGACAAATCAGCCGAAAGGATGTGACTCGATCGAGATAATCTCGAAACGAAATGTACACCCAGTGCAACTCTACAGATGTAACAGTTTCGAAAAGGAGAATTTGCGATTCCGATTTTTACGATGTCTTTCAGCTGAACATCAAGTGTTTATGAGAGGATAATAAAAAAACAGTAATTGTAAGTTGATAGTTTATAAATACTAATTTTGTAAAAAAAAATACAAAATAAAAAGTATAGGAGGACTAGTCAAAATCATATACAAAATTGCTTGCTAATATAAAATACAAGTTATTTTAATGAACCGTGCTTTGTAATGTATATCATTAAAAGATAAAGGAATATTTTGTCTCCAGCATATCTATTGATAATATGGGTTTTTAAACTGAAATGTGGCATCTTCGGAAAGGTTTTGACAAGTGCCTCTTTATGATTTCCCATATTTTTAGGCAAAGGTTAATTTATTGTGTTAAGTTTTTAGGAATCTACTTAGCTCCAGAGGTCATTTATTTATTTTATATTTTGTGTAAATGAATGTGGTCGAGAGTCAAATATCGATTATCATTGTTGAATTAAGTTAGAAAAATTAAAAGACAAAAATGTCATTAAAAACAATAATAAAAAATAGTAAAAAACACAAATGAAACTAAAGTGTCTTTAATTTTCATTTAAATTATTGTAGGTCATTTAGTAACTGCTGTTTGTTAGTTAGTAATTTAATTATACTTTTGTTAATCGCGACTGGATCAATTTTAATACAAATACATTAATTTATCGTTATCTAGTGATTAAATGTAAAAATAAAGGATAATTTGATACATCGACTTTGCGACTATCAGACTGTTTATGAGCTTCAGATGATCAAATGGAACAAGCGAGTTCCTATCGGCTGGGATGTCAACCGAGAGCAAGTCTTTATCATATAAACCTCTCAACGGCGTTTCGGATTACATAGTTTTTATTAATCCTACCTAATCTCTCCTAAAAGTTTTAACGAACCTAACATTTCGCTTGGAATAATACCAACTGTTAGATTTTCGTAATGGAAATTCATAATATGGATTTTTTAAGTACGCACGTTGTAATTCTTTGGATATTATTTACCGGTGGGAAATGTTTACTGTGATTGTGCAAGAAATTATTTTGTGAGAGACATGAACTTAATATAAAAATATAATTACTATATTCGAGATTTTTGTGAAAAAATCAATAGAGAATAACGAAAAGATATTAAGTAGACTGCATAGCTGTGCTAATTTTTTAACTTTAGTAAATCTGCACTAAAATTTAAGTACTTAAAAATACATTAAATGTGTATCTTTGATATACGTGGATAATACCGAAAATTTTCCATTTGTAATAATCATATTAAACAAAAACAATTACAGTTTTTGAAAATGTACCTCTTTGGGAGAGGCTTGCATTTTAGTTTGTCCGGATTACCATTAATAAGAAAATGGAATATCATTACATATAAAAAAAACAACTTCGTGAAAAATAGCTTATGTTGCCCACATACAATATGCTTTCCCAATGGAAAAAATAATATGCATGACCTTGGATCAAGTGTTTACTCAAAAAATATGTTTCTCTTTTGCCAAACAAAATGAAAACGAAACAGAACAAAAAGTTCTAAGTACTTTATAAACCAAGCGAATACGTCTAACACTATTCTCCGACGATTTACCAAAAAAAAAAAAAATGCAATATTAGCGCTCGGTAATTCGACGCGCCGTCGTTCAATTGAAAATAATAAAATTTGTGTAAAACGTTCATTACGTATCTCGTCCGGCTCGTCTCCCCGAGTGGCCGCTCGCGCTGTGACTGGCCGAGAAAATACACAGAAGTCCTCCCGTACAGAATAAAGGTAAAAATAAAAAAAAATAATCGAATTCACAAGAGCCTTGAAAATTAATTTGCTTTTAGTGTGAATTCGAGTTTTGGTTTGGTTTCGTCTGAATCGTCGAAAACCTATTGAAACATTCACTTAGTCAGTTTTCAGTTATAACAACAAATTTAATTTTAATAGGTGAAAGTATAGATTAAATAACCTTTTAGACAATTTTCTAGATATCCAGTTATCGTCTTCTGTGTATATAAATGTATACATTCTATTTATGTAAATCTAGTTAAGCTAAACTCAATATTTTATTTCTTTAAGCCGCTTCTTTTATTTGTCTTTTTAAAGGTGTTATATTTTATATATACATGAAATTTCAATTTTTTAAATTAATTGCGCAATCGACGTGGATCTAAATTTGTTTAATAAATATTATTACAAACAATACCGATGCAAAGCGACGTGTGTGAATGATAACCACCGTTTAGATCCTGAAGCCGAGCATTCTCAACTAAAATGTATGAAACAATCTTTCTTGATACCAAAGGAATTATAACTTTATAATTATAACTTCTCAAGCTAGCGTAAGCTGTGAACTAGTTAAAGTTTCGATTTCTAAAACTTCTGTTGTCATGATGTCGTTTATTAAAAATAATTTCGAAAAGAATCGATTTCATGGCTTGATAAAATTCGTCCAAATGATACAAAATACAATTAATACTCTCCAAATAATATTACACTCCCTCCAAAGTACAATATTAACAATATTCGGTAACCATAATAAGGACAAGTTGTTATAGGAATGAAAAAAAGAAATTATTAGCAATTTAATGAAGAAACACCCTGCTGGTGACAAAAGATTAAATATTTTTGTCTGTCTGTAAGTGCGAGGTCGAGTCAATATGCAATAAAAAAAATAAAAAAAAGAATCGACTTCAAAGCAAAACCTATTCCAAAACAAATTAACATGCACTAAAAAGTAAAAAATATAATTGCGTATTCTTTTACAACTTAATAATCAACTTACTTTTCTACTCATCAATATGTAGGTACGATCTATGTGTCACCACGCGAGAAGGTAGGTAGGTAGGCATCTACACTTCAAATTTAACTCAACACATAGCTATGAATAACAAACAATGATCAAAATATTTTTAGAGTTCTCTAAGTAAAATGAAATGAAAATATTAGACTAAAAGTCAATCAAATTATTACGATAATGTAATCTACCTAATTATTATTTTTGGATCGATGTCACAAGGAAACCTTACAATACATCTAGCAATAGACAACTCAAAATAAATAATTATAATTACATTATTATTTTATACATTATGTATTCATACCTTCTTGCGTGGTAAACACATAGATCGACATTCAGGGTAGAAAAATGGTTGATTATTAAGATTTGTAAATAATCGTCGAAATGAGTTTTCTAGAAAATAGTTAAAACATCTTAAAAATATGGGGTTTGGTGCATTGGATTCGAATTCAATCCTGAAGAATGGGATTTTAGATTTATCCATAATAAAAATTCCAATTGTTATAAACAAAAACGAAAGTCAAAAGGTAGTGTCCGTTTTGCAGCTATAACTCAAAAATATTAAAGTTAGCTCAAATTTGAAAAAGTTCCTAAAAAGGAGAAATTTTAGTAAAATAACTCCCAACTTCCGGTTGTAGCTCTATTATTTATAATTTTAATTTTACGCTGAAAATTGGGTTCCACACGGCCGTTTCAGCCTGTCGCGCCGCCATAAACGAAGCGTGCATTATAAAATAATTTTTTCAATATTCAATATTAATTTAAAATTTGGAAAAATTATAGTGTCTTCTAGAAACTTGAAGAATACGATCCCGTTGGAAAAATGTTTAACTCTATTTTCTTAAAGTTATCTAGTTAATTAAGTAATTTTCATGGACTTTAGTTTTATTAAATCTCATATAAAGTTTAAATAATGCACCTATAAATTTTTTTCTTTTTGGGAGCTCTTCTTATATACATAATAAACAAGACTCGTTATACAAATTTATAAAAGTTTTTATTTGTTTATTATGATTTTTTAAGTAAACAAAAATGAAAAATCCAGGTAAAGTTATTAAAAATTTTTTACTAAAATTTGATTGTAGTTGCTTCTATTTATATATCGTGTTTAATAGTTTTGCTAAAAATTTTTGCGCCATTTGTTTATAAATTTTTATAAACTGAACAAGTTAATATTTATCGAAAATTTTTTGGCCATTTATTGTCTTCGTAAATGATGATTTTTAAAAAATTTTCTTAAAACTTTTTAATTGTTTATAATCGTTTTTCATTTATCAATCCTTTAAATTATTTATTAAAATTTTTTTTAAATTCATCATTTTCTATTCTTAATATAATTATAAAAAATTTTATTTCAATTTTCATTGTTTATCAAATAAACAATTTGTTATAAACAAATTCTGATTTTCCTTATATTTTTGCCGTAACTTTAATAAATTATAAATACAGTCATGTGCATCAAAGTGGTCAAAAATTTTCTCTATTTGTTTTGCATTTTAAATAATTTTCAATTCAAACTCGAAACAAATCCTCTGTTTTGTCAGCTTTTAAATTGTTATAACTTCTAAACTATTGGTGATACGGTCTTTGACATTCAAGTCGATCTTTTGACAATTTATTGATCTATCTAATCAATTTTTTATCTCCTCTGTATCAAAATTTTCTCCTCTTTTTTAGGAACTTTTTCAAATTTGATAACTTTAATATTTTTGAGTTATAGCTGCAAAACGGACACTTTTTTGTTCTTTGCATAACATTTGAAATTTTTATTGTGGATAAATTCAAAATTCCCATTCTTCAGGATTGTTCCAATCCAATGCATAAACCCATATTTTTAAGACTGTTTAACTATTTTCGCAGAAACTGTCGACCAGACTATAGAAGAATACGCAATTATTTTTTTACTTTTAGTGCATATTAATTTGTTTTGGAATAGGTTTTGTTTTGAAGTCGGTTTTTGTTAATTTTTTTTTTAATTTTTAGTGAATCTGAAGTACACTAACTAATTTGTCTGAATATGGGTAGACCTACTAAACGTGCTGCTCATAGATCGCACCCTTACTGTAAGCCGTTAAGGAGTTCCATTGATCATCATATTCGACTACGACAATTACTTGACCATAACGACGTTACGGTAGGTGACCGGATAGCATATAAAAGATTCGGCTGAATATTGTTAATTTGCTCCTAAGAATTGAAGAGTTCCGTTACTTTGTCATGGATCCCATAATCAGAACCTAACCAAACTCTCATCAAACTACCCTTGAAGTACATCCTTTTCAAAAGAAAAGAATCATCGAAATCGTTTGATGTGATATTGAGTTATTCGTCCATTGGTCGCGCACATATTTTGTGCAAATTTTAAGATTTATATGATTTTCTTATGGATGCCTTTTTCAGAACTTAAACAAATTGAAATTGGACCACACGGGAAGCGCCAGATTTCAAATAAAAAAATAATTATCAAAATCGATTCACCCAGTCAAAAGTTCTGAAGTAACAAACAAAAAAAATACAGTCGAATTGAGAATCTCCTCCTTTTTAATTTTGAAGTCGGTTAAAAAGTGAACTACGTTTACGGGTTTTATCATTCGTTTTCGATAAATGAATGAAAAACACGATCAAATAAATATAAATACAATAAAATATTTTTTACGTTAATTTATGCCTGAAAGTATATTGCTATGTAATGTAACATAATGCTTTTTATTATAAAAGCCGTAGATGTTCCTACGGAATGTAAAATAAAATAAATTGTGTTATAGAAATTTTGTAAGAACTAAATAGATGTATATCGAAATAAAGTTTAAGCGTGGAATGAAAAGTATAAGGGCAAAAAGACACTCGGTTAGTTCAGAAACTAATAATCGATTAGGCTTGTTGCCAAGTTGTTTTATGTTAATAATTAATTATGATTGATTTTCGCTAGAATTTATTAAGAGTTATTACCGATGACTGACTTTCTTTACTGTCCTATTTCAACGTCGAATATTTACTCAAATTTAATACTACCTATTCGTGAGTTTGCGAACGAGATTTATATGCACTAAATTATATCTAGGATTTGTGCATGCGTATTATCAAATTCAAACATACCTGGTTCAATCATCATTTGATACTTTTTATGACGTCCGCTTTATTTCTCTTGAAAATTACATTCCTCTATGGACTATAAATTTTCCTATCATATAGAAATAAAGAATGTTTATATTAGGGTTGCACGAATATCGGCTGGCTCTACACTACCGTCACTCCCAATCCAAACTAGAACCTGCACCTCCCCCCCGCTCCTATAATTACACTCCCTTCTTCAGTCATTGCGACTGGCTGAAGGTCGAGCGATGATGATGATGATGATGATGATGAGAAATAAAAAATGTATATATTAAGATGAAGTACATATTTTCTATAACATCCTATTAAAACTTACTACATTACGAATCACCTGGTTACAAAAGCCTTAATATCTTGATGGTATGATTCCATTTCAAAATGCCATTTTGGTTTTTCTTTTCCTGGTCCTTTTTAACAGTTTTTAAAACAATGTACTTGTATCACGTTATAAATTATTATCTCAGCGGACTCGAAATCAGCTATTTCATTGTATCCATGAAACGCCGTGATTCGATTTTCCTTGATAGCTCACAGGCGGATATTTCGAAGTATATTGCTCTAGATCACATATCTAGCGTTAGACGCAGAACGAGCCACCTGATAATTATCATAGAGCTGACATAGAAGGCGCCCGCGCCGGTCGAACTCGTTCCTCACATCGAACGTGTCCATTTAGCGGCCGCATTAAAGTAACCTAATTCGCCGGCCGGCAGCCTGCGCGCTCACAAAGGCGATAGGATCGGCCCGCGCGCCGTTAGCTGATGTAACTATGAAAAAGGGAATTGTATAGATTACTTCGGCGAGGGGTCGCCCAACAATGAGACAGCATTAGCGTAACAAAGGAAGTTGTTTCACGCTCGCTCTTCGCCGTGAAATAGGAGCTAAATATTCTTCATGATATTTTTTTTTCGCTTTGCCAACAATAAAGTGTTTACCTCCGATGATGAGGTCGGTTTTGTTAAATTTTTCGGGTGCTCTTCGTTATTCGAGGTTAATTTTAGGTGAATTTATCTCGGCCGGGGGAGCACGTTCGGCGTGCTGCGTGTGTTTTTTGTCTAAATTTGGTTTTGATTGGATGCAAACGTGTTTTGTTTTGTATTCTCTTTGTATTTTATATCGTATTTTTTTTTAAACCATACCAGCTTTAACTCTGTAATAATTCTCTGTTAATTTATTTTATGATCTTGTTAGCAAACATACAAGGTCGGGGAAAAGGTTTTTCGTATTTTATACTTATAATTCAAGACGTTATTTGTCTAATTTTATTTACCATGATCCCAAGAGGCCACTGAAGACGTCTTTAATGAAGAATGGCTCAACTGCTTTTTGAAATGGTTCCGAAGAATGCAAGAGTATGCGAAAGGGCAGAGAATATTCTTCGAAAAACAAATGTGTGTGTCTTGCAGCTGCACTTCTCACGCGTACTAGCGGTATGTCGACTTCGAGCTCGACGCAGTTATTAGGGCCCCTCGCCCACGCCTATTCGTGTTGAAATAACATCACCAGGACCATTACCTTTATGATATCTACTCGATCTATGCTTACAGTTTATCGATTACATGTAGAGCATTGATTGCACTACGTTTAGTACATATATATGCAAGAGAAGTATCATTCACTCAATCATTTGTCACGCAATTCTCGAAACAACAAGGCAACAAACAATAAACAGGAACTTGGAAGTCCGACCTTCTCTGAGTTAAAATAGGGATAATATAAAGTTTTGTTTTTTGATTATGATGAAAAAGGTGGGAAAGTTTTTATTTTGGGCGGGGATTATGTATATAAAGACGAAATTTTTTAATTTAAAAACGTGTAAATTTATATTTAGACTTGAAGTAGAGCATATGAAAGTCGTATTTTTTCAAAATAAATCCGTAAAAGTCTAAAATTAGGAATATCAAGTTGTATGAAATTTTATGTTCTGTAAAAATGACGATATCATTAAAAATCGGTTTCAGATTCAGATACATACTAAAGGTTTGCAATGAACTAAAGTTATTATTATATAAGCGAAAAGTTTTCAATTTGCCTATTGGTCATAAGACAAAACACCTGAAAGTATTAAATTAAAAATTTGCGTAAGAATAAATTGCGCATACCTCTGGCCAAAACATAGGTTGCATACAAATTGGCGAAATTTTGTCCTTGGATTTCTTTCACTTCAAACTTTGCATGTACAGTGAAGATCGGAACCAAAATTGGAAATAGGATTGGAGCTGAGAGCGAAATGGGAACGAAACCGAGATCGGTAACAAGAACAAAATAGGAGATGGGGCTTAGAACCCTGAAGACAGGAGGAGGACTGGAATCAAGGGCGAGACAGGAATTGGACTGAGAACCGTATGCGAGAACAATATTGTAGCAGGTGACAGGATAAGGATCGGAAAATAGAGCCTAGTCGGTAAAGAACTGAGAATGTGATCGGAATTAGAATTAAAACGGTGATCAAGAGTGGTATTGGGTAACGAGATCGGAACAGAAAGCGGAACAAAAATTAAGAAGGTAGCCTCTAGAAATATAATAGTATATTGTGTGACTAGGGATGAAACAAAACGATTTCAGACCAGAGTGAAGTTGGCTGCCCGAGCGAAGCGAGGGCTGACATCACTCGGTCTGAAATCCCGCTGTTTGTTTTGTTTGTTTCATCCCACGTCTCACACTATATTTTTCATATCAACTGTATTGAAAATGCTACTTTTATTGTCTGGAGCCGACAAGAACTAGATTATTTCAGACAAATGGCGATAATGCCATTTATTACGTAAATTTATTGAGGAAATCAAAAATTACTATTTAAGAACTTTCGATTTCGACGGTTAGAATGACAATTATAAAGGCACGAAATAAACAAAACATACTCTGACAAGATTGAAAATAAATCTGCAACTTCGTTCAGCGGGCAGAAAATGATGAATTCCTGCCCGGCGGGCAGGAATTGCTCAATTGCTGCCCGGCCACGGTCGCATTGGTCTGAAATTGACTAGTTTCTGTCGGCTCAACAGGCATGAAACTAGGCATTTTCAATGCAGGCGATATGAAAATTATTTGTTTCTTGGCTAGGTGAGCAAAGTTGCCATTTGGCTCACAACTTTGCCTCACTTAGTTAATTTTTTATTCGAATATATTTATTTTTTATAAAGGGCTATCTATAAAATACATAATATGTTGTATTTTGTCGATAGCTTCTACTTCTACTGTCTACTTCTTCTAGTAAATATTAGATCATAAAATTTTCTCTACTCTACGTGTATATTTTTTAGCTTTGTACAGTTAATATTAACATAAAAGGTTTAATTTTAATTTTAATATTCATATATTTAAAATAACATTTGTGAGTCACGAAGTTCAAGTTAACTTAAGCTAAGCAATCCTTCCGTTTGCAGATGTATTTTATGAATGGCCCCTATGCTGTTAATGATTTGGCCCAGCTTAATTATTGTGCAACATGTATAAACTTCACGTCTATCTTCCAGAAGGATTGGCAGAGATTACACTCCTTCATGTACCACGCAGTGACACATCTTTCTAACCTCGTTGACATCTATGCAATGTCAATGTCAATGACAAAAATTTCGAGTATTAGTGCTCCTTACGATGTCGTTTTCCATAAATTTTCCTATTTCGTTGACATGTGTTTTCTAGGTCGACTTTGTGTCTGAGGTTATTTTATTCGAATGTTATATTATACGGAAATCTCGGCAGGCAAATATTACTCGCACTTGACCGGCTGCATTTTGAATCTCTTTCTGTGTATTGTATTTGTAGGCTTTGTATAAACTTTGTAGTCTTTGTACGATTAAATTGTAATCTTCTAGCTTATCTTCAATTTTATCCCACACGATTAACTTGACTTAAATGCTACGAAAGCGGAGTCATTGAGCAAAGAAAATTTACATGAACTCCATTCAGTAAATTGAAATACAGTTTTGGGATTTAAACACAATATAATTTAATTTTCAGAATGATAATAATGATATTTTTTAAAACAACTTATTTAATTTTATGCTAACTTTGAATTGAGGGATCACATATGGAGTGCACATATATTACTATATATAGGTAAGTAGTAAATATGTAAATCTAAAAAAAAATTAAAAATTGGATAGATCGTATGCAGCGAAAATTATTTGCTTTTTGTATCAAGTACTATATCGAGACGTACGAAATACGCATGAAAAAGTTAATATTTTTCTTACGATTTGCATGATGAATTGAAGTCATGCGGTCAGTTGCAACTTTGAGTGCATCAAGTAGGCATTTTTCTTTTGTGCCGAAAAACATAGAAATAAAATATAAAAAGGGTGCAAAACGTGACGAAAAATAAGAAAAAAAGAGATGGCAGATATCTCTTAAACATTGTTAATAGTACTTCATAAAGCTATAAATTCGTTGTGCGGGATGTACGTTTTTATAAAATTTGGTCAGGTTGTCGTGTTCTGTTTTGACAGAGCCGGTTACTGTCGTTCAGAATCAGAAATTGGAATTAATTCTCTATTTTTTTAAATACCGCAATAATTCACAAAATACCTTTTATCATAGTCAAAAGAATAAAGGTGAATATGAAAGCAAGCGCCTGTTGTTGCCTCGAAGGCTAAATTCAAAAAACGGATATGGATCAGGTGTTAAGGCGACTCGAAATGACAAGTCAGTTTTTGTCTAATATAAATATGTGGTTTGACTGTCACAAACAAAGGAAGCAGGATACTGAGTACCCTATAGAAAGTGATGTATTATGCAGTAAGAGTGCATCGAAGCATTTTTTGACTGATCAACGACTAAGCGTCACTCACATTAATGATATCCTATATCAATATACTTAGCATTGGAAACTAACTACAAAAATTACATTTCCCTCCGTGAACAACAATTCACTAACATTTCTTTCTTGGTGCCTATCCTACAAAAATGAGGTTCCAGATGACAGCGGATTTTTTTAGTTTTATCAGTTTCTATCCCAGTAATTCGGTAAATAAAGCATATTTTGAAAGGCCTAAATTTGTAATTAGATTATTGAGCTCGTTCTGAGTAAAAAGTTGCGGTTCTCCTTCAACAAAAAAGCCTGAATTAGATTCGTCTTGGGAAGATAACGTATTTGCCTTCTTAAATCACTTAGAATATCATCCAAAAAGGAAGATGAACGCGAATTGGTACTGCTCAGAGGTATAAAGTATTTGACGAACAGCTGATTTAAAGTTTGTGTAAGATTATTCCATTTTATTCTTTTATTGAAACTTTTCACGTCTGCTGCGCAGAGATACCAGTCAGTAGCGTGGTTTACTGTATATGTCATATTTCAGGAATACCAAAATTGAATAACGTTTTTTTACCCTTAACCTCAGAAAAACATCTTTGCATCTTTTGTGCACCCTACGCTTGGGCTTTGGCTTTAATTTGTTGTACAATACACTTTCTTTACGAAATCAATTGTAGTGCTTTGTCGGTTTTTAACAAGGCATGTAAAACAAATTAAACAAAATTGCCAAAGGAGATAACATAATCTCTGGGAGACATAATACTTACTTAACTAAAAATAGTGCAGTCACGTTGAAAGCAAAATGTAACTGAACATGCTTAAACAAAAGCAAATGTCTTACACTTATTTAATATGCTGTTAACAGTATTAACCCCGACAAGACGATTATTTATATTGTTACTAATAACTTGAATAATAAGTGTGAACATGCCCAATCTAACAAATAAAGTATGAATTCGTTTTTGCAAAGCAGTTTTAAAATCTAGAATAGGATACGTTTCGTAAATGAAATTCAAGTCATGAATTTTGATATCCTAATGATATTTTCAAAATGTCTACCCGTTTCAGGAAATAAAAAAACAAGAACAAGTGCGAATAGGATTCGCACCTTAAGGGTATCCATAAAATTAATTAATCAAAGAAAATCCACCAAAATTTCGTTGATAATGGAATCATACTTGAAATACGTAATTAACAATTTCTTTTCGACATTAACATTACCACCCATTCCAAATGCCGATCCACTTAGAGAAGAATGGGCAAGAAACTCAAGGGTTGCTCTTTTTTCGCCGATCAATTTGATGGGTTTTTTCATTAACATATTCAGGTACGGTGTAATAACCCTTATCATATGCCTTCCTTTTAATTGCAACTTTATGGTCATAATATGCCAAAATCAGAATTTCAGCTGGGATGTTATTGCACAGTGCATTATTACACATTGCTCCTTGAATGAATTTTTAAATTTATTTGGGTCAGATTTTATGAGCAATATGGTCGTTCTTATGTTTCTTTAAAAAAAATCTAAATCTTTAAAAAACTCTAAGTTTCTTTAAAAATCTTTAAAACATGTTACGTCGTGGATGTCGCTCATTTTTCTGAAGACTTCTATATTTTTTTTTAAAGAAATATTTGCAATTTTTTTAATTTAGGAATTTCTTAAAAATATTCTCAAGATTTCATAGCGCAAAATTAAAAAATGTTCACCTATACATTGTTCTACATCACGGTCTACACTCCAATTGCAAGTGTAAATTTTTAATCACAAAATAAAAACGTTTTTCTTATGTTAATACAATAATTTATCGATTTTCAAATTTTTTCCTTTACTTATGTCGTGAAGCCTTTTTATCTTGCCAAATTTTACGATTCTAGATTAGTGGAAAGTACATTATTAGCTTTGATTTACTAGTGAGTTTCAAAATATTAGTTCCGGGAAAAAGTTTTTTCGTATTTTACAAGACAAAAGTTGGAGTAAAATCTCTTTGGTTGTGATATTTGTATCTGGCTAGTTTTCACACTCTTAATTAGATGATATTTTTAAAAAAGAAAAATAAAAACCAAAAACGGTATCCCGCTATTTTAGGATTAAGAGTCAAAACGGCAAAAACAGAACCTTTATAATTTCGTCATGTCCATTCCCCCGTCCGTCTGTCCGTATGATACAGGCATTTTATTCAAAAACTACAAGACGTATATTGATGAAATTTATGGTGTAGGTGTCTTATATAATACGTTACTTAGTTTGGAAAAAACAGTGAATGTTTCTGGGGGGTATACGATTCATGTACCAGAAGCCGAAAAAAAATTATTCAGCAAACGTCAATGAGTTACACATATTTTGAGAGATCTTTTAAAGACACTGTAAGGTTTCAAATCAAATTTTCTGATTACATGAATAACTTCGGAAACAATCGCTCTGAAAATTGCAGAAATTTTGTTATCCCCTCTATTTTCTAACTGTATTTCTTAAAAATTAAAAAAAAGTAACGAAGGTAACGCTTAATAAATACTTTCATTAAAAATTATTTCGAATATGTTTGAATATAATATTTTTAAGTTATTGCTGAAAAACTGCGCTTTTCAATAAAAGAACGTAAGTGCTATGAAGATACGCTCTTTTGCCGATGCTCTTTAGTTTACATTAGTTTAATAATAATAGTCGACATACTTACTTATTTTTTTGGTTATAGGCAACTAAAGTGATTTCTGTGCGGAAACATGGAAAAAGTGTAACAACGTACTTTTTTCATCTCTAGTGCATTTCTTTGTAATAATGGCTTCGGAACCTTAAAATGAGTATAATCCGACATGCTTTTGTATAGTTTATCTATTTTTTTTTGTCCACCAAAATGAATGAATGTAACAAAGAAATTCGTTACATTGAAGTTTCCTTACAAAAATGGGAAACATGCGAGATATGACGCGAAAAAATTTGTGATGTTTATGGACTTAGTGCAGCGGCGGCAAGAGTTGCATAAAACTGCTTCAAGCGCTTTTGGGCTGGTAATTTTTATGTAGAAGATTAATCTCGCTCTCGTTGATCTGTTACGGATAAAATCGATGCCGTTGTGGAAAAAGTAGAGTAAGATATTAATTCTAATTACATAGATGAAGAGCTGAGAATTGACTACAAAAAAATTTTTAACCATTTGAAAAAAACTGAATATAGAAGAAACTCAATATTTGGGTTCCACATGAGTTCACCGAAAGAAATCTAATGAATATTGTACTCATTTGCGATCCCTTATTGAAACGTAATGAAACCGAACCGTTTCTGAAAAGATTGATGATTGGTGATGAAAAATAGATTACCTACGACAAGATCATGCGAAAAAAATCTTAGTCAAAAGGCCATAAAGCTCCACAGACTATTGCAAAACCAGGATTAACTCGCAACAAATTGATGCTATGTGTATGTGTGGTAGTAATGGAAGAGTATTATTCATCATGGGCTTTAACCGCCGAGCAAAACCATCAATTCGGATATTTACTGCCAACAGCTGATGAAACTCAAGCAAAAAGTAGATAAAAATGGTCGGAATTAACCAATAGAACGGGTGTTGTTATTCACCAAGTTAATGCAAAATCTTTATCCACTCAGCAAATATTGAGTGACTTTGGTAGGAAAATGTTAATTTATCCCTCATATAATCCTGACCTTGCCCTCCCCGATTTTCTTCTATTTCGATCTCTTCAGAATCATTTAGGTGCTTTGAGGTTAATATCAAAAGAGTATTGTCAAAACTAATTGTTGAAATTTTTTGATCAGAAGTCTCAAATTCTACAGCAATGGAATTATATCACTACCTACAATTTGACAACTAGTTAAACAAAATCGTGTGTATATATATGTTTTAATTAAATGTTAATTAAATATAATGAAAAATTATTTTGAATTTGCATAAAAAATATGAATAAACTTTGGGCATAAATGCCCCGACCTTTGGCATAAATGGTTGTATTTTGACCGCATTTTATAATTACGTTGACTTGAAGACTTGATTTTTTAACAGATTTTTAGAATCGCAAACATAAATATTTGATGTCAGTTTCAACTTGAAACTTTCACATGTTCTTAATAAAAAGAGACTTGACAGACAGACTGATAGACGGTTGACGAAGTAATTCTATAAGGTTGTGTTTTTCCTTCAAAGATACGGAATTTTTTAAATCGATAAGTTTCTGCTCAAAATTTAGTGCAGTTTTTTGATTGTAGACCTGAGTGATTATTTAATCGTAAATATTCAAGAAATGTTTGACGAGAACTCAAAAGACAATTAAATCTCATTTATAATAATGTCATAAATATGAAATAACTTCGGTCTGTTTGTCTGTCAAATACATTTTTCAAAGCTAAATCTTTAGGTTGACTGATGAAATTCAGTAAAATGTTTTGTATTCTGGGAAAAGACATCTGAAGAGACGAAATAAGAAAGATTTTAATTGTTTTAGTTGTAAGTCGTGTAGTGTATATGACCCTATTGCAATAGCGATACACGAATATGGGATCCTCCGTCCGTGCCGCTAGAGAGCCGGTCTGTAATATACGATAACATAAAATATCAAGGAATTTATGTAATGTCCAACAGAACCGAACCGCGGACAAAATATTATACTTTTTATTGTCGTTGTAGTTTAGAATAGACTTCTATGAATCGTTTCAAATCAATATTATAACATCATACAGTATTTCATTTCCTTATATATTCGATCTTTCTATAATTATCTTAATAGGCAGTCGTAATTTTAAACATAATTACTATCAAAACATGTTTTCTAATGTATTTGAGAATTTCTGTGTGCAGTCGAAGATTATTTGTGTCGTCATTGCTGACTAGACGGATTAGGGGCGGATCTAGTCTTCGAGTCGGGGGAGTCATGACGCCCATGACCCCCTCCAGCCGCTCCTGAGAAGGAACCATAGAAATCTCACCGTGGGACACTGTTGACACTGACATTTTAAGTAATACGAATCAGGCAAGGAATTACTATAAACAAATAGCAACTTTTTTGACATATTTTAGTAATTTATTGAAAAAGAAGGAAAAAATATCAGGAGAGGAGGCATTGAAACACGCTTAATCAAGAAAACTGTTGCTGCCACGTAAAGTAGCCACTGGTGCATTTGTACCGAAGCAACATACGACATGTCGCCTAACACGTACCTACTGCACGACGTGGCCTCCCGCGACTTTATTGCCATTTTATTCTTTGAACAAACTTATTCATGTAAAATATTCTTTATACCTGAGTCGTAACTCTTTCCTTCTTACAAAAGTTTATCCTTTACCTTTTGTTGTGTATGTAAAAAACAACTACAGGCACTGGTTTATAAGTTTGTATTTAAAATAATAATACCTTTTTAGTATAAAATAATAATTTTTATCTTTAATGTGATATAATTTTCCTACGTATGGATTCATCGTAACTATTATCGTCGAAAAGATGCGTGTAAAAAAATTTCGTAAATTATCCAAAACATAAATATTATAATCGATTTGCTCACTTATTGTTTGATGTTTTCATGGTTTTTCCGGTCGTCCAATTAAAATATTTGGTATAATTTAAGACACATATAAAGAACATTTTTTACAAGCCATTTATGCTAAATGAAAATGGAACCGGGATCAAAATCGAAATCAGAACTCAAACCGAGATCAAGATCAAGATCGAGTATGCGATCAGAATCAAAATCGCGATCGAGATCGAGATTGAATCAAGATCGAGATCGAGAATAGATCAAGATCAAGATTACGATTAAGATCGAGATCAGGATCGAAATCAGGATCAAGATCGAGAGCGAGATGGGTAGATTAACGAAATGCGATTTGTATGAAAGACTGAAGACTCATTTCATGTCCGTGCGAGCGAAGCCGTGAACCTAAGTTTGTACTTCGCAAATAAATAAATAATTTACAGCCTAAGACAATTCATTACGAAATAACAGCTTCCGACGATTACGAGTCAGTAATTATAAAGGGGGAATGTAATTATTTAATTAAAGGGGCTTTCATCTTGTTTGTGTATTTAGCGTCAGCGTGTACGATCGAGAAATACGGGTTTCAATTTCTGGAACGAATACAAGAGAGCATGCCGTAAATACGTTCTTGTATTTTTTATGTTGTATGTCTAACAAAGTTTGACTACCTAAATGGTACGTTTACAGTGTTAATGTATTGTTTGTTTGTCTGTCGTCTTTCTTAGCTTGAGTTTTCAGTTTGATATTTGAGTTTTTGTCTTACATTTTACTACTTACTTATTTACTTACTAACTAACTTACCTTGTTAAAAAGGCCGGCAAGCCACGAATCCCTCCTGTGGGGTTGCGGATGGCCGTGACCATTTACTTTCCGATGGCCCGCAAGTTCGATTTTATATAGCATTTAAACTATACAAAACAATCAAATATATCTATTACCGTTAATTGTATAATAAATTGTAAGTAGTCTACTTTTTCAATACGTTTTTGAAATCTATAACCAAATAAAATGTAAGTAATAAGTTCCAAGGCGATAATTATAAAAACTAGTATATGATAATTGATAAGTAGCAATAAACGCCAGTCAGGCAGCGTTCGCAAGCAACACGATCTGACTAATACTAACAAATATAAATCAATTTTTGATCTACAAAATCTCATACCCTACAATTTTTAAATAGCTCTGAAAATAAAACTGCACAGCATCTCTAATGAAGACATAATACGAGAAAAACTACCTTGCATCTCTGAGGAGTGAGATGATTAAGCATAATGCATTAAATGTCATGCTTTTGAAATAACGAAAATTATTGCGTTGTTATAAAAGTTTCGTGATATTTGTGTCACTTTGCCAGTCTTTTGTTTAAAAAAAAAAAATAAAAGCTTAGCACATCGTTGCATAATCTTGTAAATTAATTAATGTCGACTTAATTGTGATTCAAAGAATTGTAATTTGTTTTCAATCCATTCTGGCAATTTCTAAAGAAATTTTTAGTGAGAAGTATACAATTCTATTTTAATGCATTAGTCTTGGTAATGGAATCTTGTGCATGTAAATATGAAATCTAAAAGAATACAGCCATCACGCGCTGGGAGATTAAAGCCGCGGACGGAACAACGAACTGTGTTATTTGACACAGTGCTGCAGAAGATAAGACACGTTCTTTAGCGTTCGACGCCACGCCCGCGCAGCAGTCGCCAGTTCGTGGTGACTGCGGCGGTCGTCGCTACGAAATGTAATACCTTCTCAAGACACCACAGTAAGATAAAAAGGGTTTTCACAAAAGCTTCGCTAATTTTTTTATGTGAAACAACTAAAAAAAACATACAAACATCACTGAAATAATGAACGACAATTAAGTTTTCTACCAGATTGTAAAATTTATAAGTGAACGAAATTAAAATAAGCGTATATTTATCATTTCATTTTTTTTTTTGGTTATAACAATAAAAAGTAAACATAAAAAGTCCTCGTTCAAATACAATCTGAACTCAACACATTGAGACCGAAATAAAATATAAGTTAGGTGTTTCGTTCGAGAACAACATTTTTTCTCCTTGGTATCAAAATTAGTATATAATATAATTAAAGAAACTTCAAAAGCTTTGCGCTTTTATTAATTTGTGAAAGTTCCTTTTTGTTTTAGAACTTTTCCCATTTAAACAACATGGAGTCATTTTTTTTTAAGCTCGTTCAGATCCATGTGATCAAAATCTCTCCTAAGCTTACTTAGTTTCCTGTTTAAAAGTGTCCTATAACCCAAAGTTAAAGATAAAGTATTATTTGCATTTACATTTTATAAAAATAAGAAATATATTTTTCAATTTTGAACTACAAAATATTTTGTATTGTTTCATCGAATTTTACAGAGAATAAAATTAGGTACCTTTAGAATTGATAATAAAAATATTGACGAAAACGTCAAACCTGTTAAAATAAACGACAGAAACACTATATTCTCTTAAAAAAAACTGACTTTTAAGTAAAATATCTATTATACATCCAAATACATCCTAGTTAAAGCTTTGGAATTAAAAACGCCTTTGAATAGGAGGTTATTAACTATAAAAGGAGTCTAATTACGAGAAATTTTCATACCATAGAACTGATTGCAAATTTTTCAAATAGAAAATCAATATTTCCATGTTTTTAAATGTAAAAAAACAAAACAAAACCAATGGGAGACCGTTCAAAATTAATTTTCAGAGCGATTTTTTATTTATTTTTATTATCGATGCCACTAGATTTTTAAATTGATTAATAACAAATGTTAGGTACATACATAGATCATAAATTAATATAAATGGTAAGGATAAAACTTTAGAATCAATAATAACCGAGAGAAAATGATGTTTTAAACGCCTAAAAATTTTGAGAAGAACATAGAACTATTGCTTTTGTCGCCGAGAATAAGAAATGAAGACACCTGTTGCGGGAAGCCAGCGCCCCGACAGAGGGCAGCGCTGGGGATCAGGAGAAGACCTACCACATTCAAAGTACGTCTATGAATATCTGCTTATTATGGATTACTCTGTGTATTAGAATACTATGATAAATGTTGTCGAAGTTGAGGCGAAATTCTATGAGACAAAACTAGAAGAAGTAGCGCATCAATGAAATCAAATACACGCTGAAGTCAGAACATTGTGACACAAGTTAACGCGGTTTAATATTGTTTGATTCGGTATATTAACACGCATCAAATCGTGCGATCGACATAATTTCTCGTGGTAAGACTTAAAAAATATTTAAAATATTAATTATTTAGTCCGTTGTAAATAACGTCATATTTTCCATACAGGTCGTCGAATATTGAAGGAAAAGCGTTCGTGGAATTTCGAGACGGGCCTAAACGTCACTAACAAAAGTCTTCCATAATGGATATTTCATTTCATTCACCATAATAAAACAATTCTCGAGCGCTTATTGTTTGCTCTGTATTGCCTCGTTCGGCAGAGAACTCTTCGCCATACATTCACCTCGTACGATCCCGACAAAGGAAATCATTTAAGGTGGGCTTATTTCACGAAAGCGGCATCAAATACGTGTAAGTACTCATATTCTAATAAAATAAACGGCGAAGAATGAGCAATGGGTATCCGGCGAAAATAACGGCGCGCTCTGTGAATTTGCGGCGCCCGCGCTACGGTCTCGCAGCGAACGTGTGCTTTTATATGGATTTGTCGGCGTGTTTGAGGTTTCGTTATTGCTCTTGTAATGTACGTGGATATGTTTGGTCTTCTATCTTGTACAAAGCGTTAGCCCAAGTTTACGACTTTGTCAGTTACCGTTTTTTTTTAATGTGTAGACGATTACTTACTAGGGAAATGTGATTTCTTGGAATGACGTTCCTTAACGCGACTTGCGGTGGGGTTGGCTGGTAGAAATTGTGACACAACGAAAAAGCTTTACTCTTAACAGCATGCGACCGTCTCTCTTTATCTCTCTCTGTCTCTCTTTCACACATATATAATGCCCTTGCTGATGTTATACATCCGAACTGATGAATAAATTACAGTAAATTTCGTACACAAATCGCCGTAAACATATATGTTTAGGAATGACCGCGACATTATCTAGAAATTAGTCTATAGAGGAGAATAAATACATTTTCATTTGCAATGTCTTTCGAGTACTTAGAATGAATCAAATCAAATCCGCGTGCGATATTGATAACGTGGGTTTGATCCCAGATCTGCGCCATCGAGTATTTTTATAGCTTAAATACATATTGGTGTATCGATTATATTGATATTTCGAACAGTGAAGGAAACATCTTTAGGAAATCTGCATGTTATATAAAACATACTAAACCAACCCTTGAAGATATGCAATACCGCATCGGGACAGGTGGAGAATACAGCATAATACCCCATTAGGGGAGGTCTGTTCCATGCTCGATGATGCGTCATATGAATTACTAGCTCTTACGCTCATGGCTCCTTTTGCGTGGACGTAGAGAGGTCCCTCGTTTTCTATAACATGCGATCTCTCTTCCAATCACGTCTTTGAGTCCGTTCAGTTCTCAATTTCAATTCCGGTTTCACTACCTATTCCGATCTTGGTTTATTAATCCCAGTCTTGCTCTCAATTCATCCCGGTCTCTCATTTGATTCTGAACCTGCTCTCAATTTCGACTAGTTTTAATTTTGCATTTTTGTTCCAATCCCAATTATATATTTTATATAGGAGGGAGGAGTCACATTTCTTACTAGTGCCGACAATCAGCCATCGGACAGCATTTTAAATTTTATCACGCAATAGCTCGTTCTGTCGTTTTTTTTTAATTCGTTTGTAATGGAATACATCCATACCATAACATTATAAATGCGACTGTGTATATTGTTTTTACTATTACGTCTTCATGCTTAAACCGCTGAACTAAATTTTGGATGAATGTTGGTGTAGAAATAGATTGGATCTTGGAAAAGTGCGGCTATCTTTTGTCACGAAAATAAAACTCGAAGAGGGTGAAATAGGGAATGTAAATTTTGTACAAGATTAAAGTCCAAAAAAAATTTTTTTAGGCGTACAGCATGAAATGTTATTATTTGGGCATCTGTATAGAGAAAATTTCATATTAATGATGTCGTTAAAGATATTTAGATATTAAAAACTCAGGGTGTCTAAAGACTCAGACTGGCATAAAAGTTCTTTTTATGCAAAAACCACATATCTGATTTACGAACTTTCTGAAGTGAAACTTCCTTAGACACGTTAGAGTGGTTTTGTGTTATGACGTCACAGTGAAACGTTCGGGTGATACGGTCGGGTTCGCTCCGTTCTTTGCGGCTCGGCCCAGCGGCCCGCGTGTTCCGCGCGTTCACACAGCTGATTGCAGCTAATCGCGACTATTTTAGATACGGGCGGTTATTATTCATTGTAAAAATGAAGAATGGATGTACAGTACATGCAATAAATGGAGTGTAGTGGCGAAACTGTCGATTATATCACTAGTTTCTAATACAACATGGTGAATACGGTCCATCAAAATTTAAAGGTAAATTGATAATTAAAATTTCACTAAACATTACTGCAATAATTTTTATTAAAATCCATCCCAATGCCTGTAACTCATTTTGTTACAATTGACAATAGATTTGACTGGATTAATTCATCTATAGAAAATAACGGTAAAAAATTTACTTTTTCCTGCCCGCAGGGAAAGTGAAGGTTATGTGCGTGTGACGATGCTTATGTGGTTATGTACGAGAGATCGTGATAAAAACAACCAACAAATATTGTCCCGGGTTAGTGATTAAATTGTGTTCTCATTTTGATGTTTGTTTGTAATAACACTCGGTCATGAAAAGATTTTGTAACCGTGAATTAATAATACAATAAATTACTTTCTCTTTTATTTTTAAGCTATTGCATAGCTTTTATCGCGGGCTTTGAGCGCGGCGACCGAATCAAAAAATTCCGTAACGAAAATAAAATCCAACACCCCATACTACGCCTACCATGTAGCTCGGCCGAGCGTTCGCTTCGTGTATGTATATTGTACGATTGTACGAAGCTCGCACGGATCGAGGCGAGCTGCTCCGAAATCAGACGAATACGTAAGCAGCTGTTTGTAAGAATGTATATAAGTGTATAGGTATCTATCATATCTTTATAATGCTACACTCACCGCATGTGCCCCGTAAGTATACATGTAGGGTATATATGTATACATAGGTGTACCTATGTATGCATGTAGGTATATATGTATACATAGGTGTACCTATGTACAACAGTGAATAGCAGTTGCTGTAAATGGCTATACGTGTAAAATTTATATATAAAGTGTTTTAAATATGAATAAACAAAGTGCATTTATTAATGAAGAAAGTGATGAAAAAACTTGAATTAATATCAAAGAAAAAAAAATACGGCATAAATAAATAAATAATTATAATTGCATAAGTTGATAAAAAATGCTATGCAATAGCTTTACCGCGGCAGTTCCCGAGTGCCACACGTTTAATTTTTTTTTGTTAACTCTATTTCTGAATATTTTTCCAAAGACGTTTCACTTCATGTCGTGTGTCCGACACACGCAATTCATATAATTCATAGCCACGTTATTTTGCCAATAACGATACATTTGGTTACGTAAAATAACATATGAAATAAGCAGTCACGGTAACGGAGAACGAAGTCGAAAATAGACGCTTTAGGGGCGCTTAAAACGTTAAAGCTGAGTAAATCATAACAGAAATATCAAATCAATGTTCTAAATAATTGTAGACGTTAAAAAGACCTACGAAAAAGTGCTTCATATAGTATAATTCACCGGTAGAGATAAAAACTTACAATGACGTATGTATTTTGTTACCATTGAAGGATCTGTCGCATGGCAGTCGTTTACGCAGCAAGACGCGTATATTGTGGCACTACACAAAAAAAAAGTTCGACCGCCTCTCCCCCGTACCGCAATACGCTTCTTGCCGCGTATACCGACGACACTAATAGACAAAGCAGGGTGCACGGGAAATTTGCAGGCACACGAATCCATTATGTTAGTTTTGTTAGTTATCGTCGAAACATAATTATTTTAAGGACAGTTCGGCATTAACAGACACTAGGACGACGTAATGGAGGAGCAACAGCGCCGCCCGCGCATCGCCCTCGGGCTGTTCGAGGCGCGCGAGGAGGATCGCTTCATAATAATTATCTGCGAACTTAGGAGCTTTCTATAGAATAAGTTTCCGGGGTGTATCTCGTTTGAAAAGCTGTAATGATTGTCTTTGCTCTAGATGGAGGTTCTTTGTCAGCTTATAAAATGCTTCTGACGCTTCGTATATATTGTTTTATGTGTATAAAAGCATTATGCAATATTCTTGAAAAAGCGGAAAACTTATTATAGTTTACTAAATTTACTTTTACTATTTAACCTAAATTATAGGGTCATTGTCATGTCGGTCTATCCGTCTACCCATCATCTTTTCGTCTGTCACAGACTATTTTTTTCGAATCGAATGTACGAAAAAAATATCGTAATTTGGTATTTAAACAATTAGATAACGAATTACTTGGGGACATTCGAATATAAAATTAAATGCCCTTGGTCAAATGTACTATTCTGCGTAAAAAATGAAGGGGTTTGTTAAATACTTATATACACTTGTAATAATGTATAAAAGGTATTAGAGATAATATAAATAAAAACAAATATCGAGATTTTCCCCTTATCTTCAAAATTATTGAATGTAAAATTTGCAAATAATACGAAACATGGAGCCTCACTCATAGTTTAAACAAAAATGTACGCTAAATAAAAATTCTAAATCATTAAATTCCTACGGAAAACACAAAATGTCCAGGTGTAAAAGAGAGAATAGTAAAAAATATATTTCTTCTTTTCATCAATGATTAATGCTATTCTTTATTGTACAAAACCCTCTTTACGCGAGTACTACTCGCACTTGTATCGTTTTTTATAATCTCCCTTTGGATCGTCTGCCTTGATCACCACATTGGGCAACACTTTGACGCCGTACCGATTGTTTCACAAAAGCGGTTTCGCTGTTCATTGCCGTACAAATTTCCAATAGAGGGCTAATCACTATCATTGTCACCGCCCGATGCCTAGGAGATTTTAATATGGTCGTCTTTAATCATTTCTTATAACGCATATGAAAATATCTGATTTCCTTCTCCGGCAAATTTAGAAAAATTATTGCCTTAAGACAATTTAATAAACACTACAAAATAGATCATATATAGCCGTTTCAAAAAGCCAAATCGGATTCGGCATAAAAGTTCAAAGTTCATGTTATTATGTCTTATATTACACCCTATAAGTAATAAACTAGCGAGTTAATTATTAATTTAACTTCAGAATTTCGACATGTGTATGAACACATAAGGTATGTTAAATCTCGAAATTTAATGTAACGTATTCAGAGAGGTATCTGTTAAAGGTATGTTAAGTCTTAATTAATGTAATAATTATGTCGAGACCGACTTATACTTTAAATGTGCGCCACGAAGATTAATTAGGAATAAAACGACGGTTTAATACGAGCATGCTATTCCTTCTAGAATGTTTAAAATTGTTTTGTAAGTTTTAAGATCGGATTTCCTATTACAGTTTTGGTTTTTTAACGTTTAAACCAACTAATATATAGAATCTTTGACAATCTACTCTCGGATGGATCGCATGTTCGTTTGCACCTCGACTACACTATGAGAACGATCTGTGCAAGACTTCGTACAGCGCTCCTAGCCGTCGGTCCACGTATTTAGAAGGTCCTCGTGCAAACCGTGTGAAATCAAAAAGGGCGGTAATCGTGGAAAATTCACAATTGATCGTCGGAACGACGACTGAGGACGGACGAACGACTGGTGACGGATCCGAGAAAATCATCGAAACGCGCGGAAGAGGGCGAGATAGCGCGCCGCAGCCGCCGCGGCCCGGATAATCCGGCAAATCAAAGATTACAGTAGATTACGTAAGGTGAAGCCCTGTACCGTCACGGGCGTTAGAGTGCTTCTTTATTTTGTAGGCCGATCCTAAATGGATGAGATCATATTGATTTTCTTATTTGCTTACTTATTTTCGTTTCTTTTGCCGTCGACGTTTAAATATGTACATTCCTGTTTTTAGAATTCTAAGTAAACTTTGTCGTAGATCACGAGTCGCTTACAAAAACGAGGTGTTAGCTTCTAAGGCGCCTTATATGACCTCGGTTTTTGTTGAAAATGTTTCATGTCTCCTTAGAGATTCTCGTAAGCCTTATTAACTTAAGTCCTAGAACAAGCGATGATTGATTGTTAATGTGAAGGTTTGTCGGTAGAGTGGGTCAATCGCTAGAATATTGTTGCTTCGAATAATGCCCACCAAAAAAAAAAATTAGGACCTTCGATCGCCATAAAACATATTAAATTATGTGTTTCGTACGGGCATTCAGCCTTAATCGTCGCACTAGTCAATCGATCGCGCTTTAAGCGTGACAAATCTCGTCAAAGCACCGAACGCATTGTAAAGGTGCTCTAGATCATTAAAGGTGAGCTCGTTTCGAGTGAGCGTACTGCACGAAAGTGTTGAGTCATTTTAGGGGTTGGTAGTCGAGAGTTATTTTGAGTGTTCGTATTTTTTTTTGTCATCTATTTGATAGTTGTACTTTGTTCTTTTATTGGAATACATTAGATTTTAAAGTTCTTTAAATTGCTTTCTGCGAATAATTTTAGGGTTCCGAGCCAAAATGGCAAAAACGAAACTATTATGGTTTCGTTCGTCCGTCCAAATGTCACAGGCGTTTCATTCAAAAAATACAAGATGTATATCGATGAAATGTATTGTAGTTGTCTTGTATAAGTCGCTACTTAGTTTGGAAGTTAAAGAATAAAAATAAATATTTTTAGGAGGGGAGCTTCTGTTACATGTAACAGAAGCTAAAAAATTTTTTTTAGCAAACATCAACATGTGGTATATATTTCGATAGTTCTTTTAAAAACACTTCATGATTTCTATGTATTTTTTTCTCATTACGTTAATAGTTTCGGAAATATTCGCTCCGAAAGTTGTGGAAGCTATGTCCCCCCTTTATTTTCTAAACCATGTAACCAAAAAATATGAAAAAAATAATCAAGGTAAAGCTTAATAACGCAAGGTAATAAACTTTCAATGATAATTACTTTGAATATGGTGGAATATCTATTTTTAATTGTAGTGGAAAAACTGCACTTCTCAACAAAAAGACGTAAGTGCCATGAATATATGCTCTTTTACTGATGCATTTTAGTTTACATTAGCTTAATAGTAATATTCGATATATCTATTTGTTTTTCTAGTTATAGCCGACTAAAGTGCTTATAACTATTATATGCAGGGAACATAAAAAAGTGTAACAACGTACTTTTTTCATTTGCAGTGCATTTTTATGTAATCATGGCTTAGGAACTCAATAATGAGCATGGTCCGACATGCTCTGGGCCAGTTTCGTATTTATCCGTTATCGTCTCGGCGTAATGCAGTACGTAACAAAACAGTTTCACTTTCGTTTTTTTCTAGTTTTGAACGCAAATCTAGTATAAGCAGCTTGAAGTAAAGCCAAAGGGGAATCACAATACTATAGAAATATTCAATATCCGAATCAAATATTTAGATACTCCGTGTTCCACTCCTTCTTGGAATAATACCCCGGTGGGTTTCGTCCGAAAAATTCTATATTTTGCGAGTGTATTTGCTCTTGAATAAAAAGATCTTATCCCAAATTGAGGTCAGAACAATACGCCCGTAAATCCTGAAAATTCCGTTCGAGCCGAGTGTATTTCTATCCACTTGTAGGAATGTTGAAGTTTCAATATTTTCATTCGTTTGATACGAACCCATGGAAAGAAAATCATGTAAGTATTTACCCGAGTTGAAAGGAAATTGCTCGATGAAAAGAACATTCTTCTGAGAGAAAATCAATGCTCGTATGTCGGGTAACTCCTTTAGGAATTCTAGAAAGGTCACCAGCAGCTTTTAGTAATAAAATCTTCAACATGCCATTCGTTGCTTGCTAGAAGTTATTAAATTATATGAATAACTAGCTTTTGCCTGCGATTCTGCCCGCGTGGATATAGAATGAATGAAACATGCCCTATATTCTAAGTTAGACCTCCAGCAAGATATAAGTGAAAACAACATTCAATTCCGTGCAGCAGTTTTTGAAGTGAAAACTTCTTTAGCACCGTTGTGATTTGAAACTCCATGAAACGAAAAAGTGACAGTAAACAGAGAACCATATACATCTATAGGATCTAGCGTGCGAGAGCATGACATAGAATGTGAGATGAAATAGAATGTCTGCGAGAAAATGAGATAAAATATGACATGAGATAGAATGCGAGAGAAAGAGGTATGTGTGCTCATGTGCACCTGCTTATTGTATCTGTTCAAATTGAAAACATTGAACTTGAATAATAAAATGTAAAATAACATTTGAATTTGGTACTAGATTGATTCAGGATCGATTGATTGGATCAGGACTAGATTGATTATATATTCTATAATCAATCTAGTCCTGATACTGTATCGTCTCATTTTTTCTCAGTGTAATTTTCTGAAGGTTTCACTTCTGATATTTTTAATATATATAATTAAAAAATGTTGTATTGTGTGAAGTGTTAATTCGCGGAAATCCATAGTATATTGAATTTTGATTCCAGAGGATTGACAGATAGGTGTTCGATATCTGTCAATCCTCTGGAATCAATATTCAATCATATGGGTAGAGATTCGTAGTGGAGAGGCGGATTCGAGGGTCAGCGGTGGGTTGCATGCTGCATGTTAATGCATGTTGCAGGCAAGCGTTTATTAAAAAATGTGTTTTTTTTATGATGTGCGAACAGACAACCACGCAGAGACACATAAGCAAAAACCGATTTGTCTTCTACTACACTTATAAACCCCAATTCATAAAAAAAAAATAAACACTCAAAAAAATGTCATTTTCGTATTGAAAGTCTCAAAGCACCCTGGAAACAACACAGATATATATTTTTAGAATTTTTTTCACCTTCTAAGGCATTGATTAAAAAAAAAATGAAAATATACATTTGCTTATTTGTATTCAAGACCACTTTTACGATGTTTCGAGTCGAAATCGATTTTAATATTAAAACTTTGAAGCCCCATTTTACCTTTATAGGGGTTAAATTTTAAGATTTTTTTCCTTATTTCTTGTCTATATCTTAAATTAAATCCCTTTACAAAATTTCAAATCTCTAAATCAAAAAGTTTGAGCTGGGCGTTGATGAGTTACTTAATCTGTCAGTCAAGACTTTTCCTTATATGTATCTAAATATGTAAAAGAGAAAACTGACTGACTGTTATATCAATGTACATCCCAAGGTACTGGGTCTAGAAACTGAAGTTTTGTACAGAGATTCCTATTGGAACACAGGCGAGCACTAAGGAAAGATTTTCAGAAATACGACCTTTAAGAGGGTGGATGGTGACATACTGTTGTATGGAAAATCAAAACCCTTGAAGTTACAAATGTAAAACAAAACATTAACTTATCAAAATAAATAAAAAAATACATACACTGTTTTTTCTTATATTAACCCTGACGATGGTAAAATAGAGGATGAAATATTATTTGGAAATTAGAAACCGCTGAAGCTATTTATGACAAAATTTGTATATTAGCCAATCATTACTAATAAAATATAATCACACGAATCATTTTTAAAAGCAGCTCTAAGAGGTTGAAATAGAGGTTGTAATTTTTGTATAAAAAACTAGCTAAGGGCATGTCGGATCATGCTCACACATACAAGCCGAAATAATTCATCTTATGTCTAGGCGGAGCTGCGAGCGTAAGCTAGTATAAATTCCACATAAACAAATTATAAGATTTTTATGACAAAAATAATAGAAGACTTTATTAAATATTTTACTCGACGTTGAGATTAATGAACTTGTAAGCTGCTAGTAACGATGCTGCAAGCTGCACATAGCAGGGTGGTACGCGGACATCTCAAGTGCATACATTCTTGTTTTATGCAAATTGCACATTTATTACATCTTGTGCACGAAACTATTCATTATGACAGTAGAAAGTGAAGCAAAATCAAAATCGGCTTATAAAATGGTCAACTGTAGTCATCAAAATTATTGTCATTTTTTTTGCAAAATAGTGTCTTTAGTCCATTTTATATTGAGCAAAAACAATTTGAACTTTAAGTTACTTGCTCGTTCTTCGTGAAAATAAAACTGCTTTTCAAACTAGTGGTAAAGTGCTTTTGCTTTCCATGACGTATTGTAAGTTTTCTATAATGACTCAAGGAATAAAAATATTTTGATTACAATTTCAATTCAATTAGGTTTCCTAGTGCTGTCTCTGTATGGAAATTTAAATTATTCATAATACACTTGAACTATATGACATCAAAATGGTAAATAATAATTTATATGGTTAAAAGTTATATATCTATACGTTCAATATAATATTATTTTTAGATTATTAGTTGTTTCAAATAATTAGGATAAATACGGTTTAAGCAAAAGATTTTTCCCCTTTTTAAATATAATGCATCTTTAGTTAAGTTAACGGACAAACGTGACGGCCGAACGTGACGTGCCGTACCAATGCTTTTTCTTTAGTGTCTAAAGAAATTCATCTTTAAAAGGCTTTAAATACAGTAATAACAAAGTATTTGACTACTCACGCTGTTGCGGATCGCGGCGGACGTTCAAAAGCGCGAACGTGGCAAGTTTATTATATCTACGTAAACGTAACATCTCCCGTGACGTCCGCGCCGTGAGCCGTTCATTTCGCGAATGTATCTGCTAATGTCTTTTCCCCCGGAGTTGTCAAAAAAATGTATATAAAGTAAACTTGTTAAAAGTTTTAGATGGAGGGGCGCGATGGATTTATGAAACTTCTAAACGCACTTAAGGTATTAACGCGCCGTAAAAATGATCCCTAGCTTAAACAGGGTTTCACTGAAAGGTTTCTCCTATAAGCCGAAAAGTGGACATTTCATTGTACTTAATATAATCTAAGGATTTTGAAAGTATAAGTCGTCTAATAAAAGCATATAAACTCTTTTATTCTAAAATCTATTTAGTGAAATATAAATTTCTGGAGATATGGGAAATTAATATATTATTATTTATTGTAATTAATGGAATAGCTCATAAAGTCGTGCGTTCATAAATAAATATGTCATATTCTTCTTTTTCCATAATAAAATACTCCAATAACATTTTAATAGATAAAATGATTTCCAAATATTTTCTTGTTTTACTGTTTGTTAGATTTTGTTCTTGGATATCATTAGACATAAATAAAATAATTCTGCAAAGAAACGCAGTCACGCCATTGCTATTTAAATATTGTACAATTTTTAATTCAAATAAGTAAAAGACACAGAAAACGTATGAACTTACGATTGGTATATTATGCACTTACAAAAAAATCTTTAACATTTGCTTTAATTCATTTTTTAACAACATTACGAGTCGTCAGCGATTTTTTGTAGTTTTAAAACACATCATAAAGATTAATGTAATATTGTGTAAGAATTTTATGAATTCGTACTTTTACAAGTTTTATCTTGTCGTCCCTACTCAGTCAAGTTGAAATATTGTTCACTCTAACTTACATCCGACTTAAGTTCCGATACGAATTCACAAAATCAAAACCTATCTTTACTTAATATAGCTGTTATTGCATTAACGATTCTTATCTGTATTCCACATATCGGCTTACAGATCACAACCTGTATATAACTGGTCGTTATTGATAATGTTAACCAATAATTGCTTTCAAATTATGTCGATTTCGTTTTTATCGGAGACACATTTTGAAATGTAATCCCTTTTTCATTTATAAGGTACATATACATCTACATCAAATTTGATTTAGATCAAAACAAGAGGTGCTTTGAGCTGTATGCGAATGGATCAACGAACGCACCGAGCACAGCCAGTTAAAAGCTTTTAGACTTAATTACTTCTCGCTGGAAACCCATCTAGCGAATTTAACCCGCGCCCGAAAAAAACAAATTCTTATTAGGTTCTCAAACAGCGGTAACTCAATTCCTCGTGCGCCGGAAGGGGTCGCCGGTGTAACTTCAGTATTCATTTTCGTTTTAGTTAATACTTATATAAGATGTTTATTTTTCTATGTCAAGCTTTGTATAGTGTAGGTTATGTTTATATAATTCAACAGATGTCGCAAAGTGGCTTAACTTCTCATACCGGCGTAATCCGATGGGGACTGCACACATCTCCTAAGACGCTACCGAAGATTCTCCATTATGTCCTGACGTATTCAGGACACAACCTTACGCATCGATTTATATGCATGCCGAGAGAATAGGCAGTGATGCAGTCCTGCATGGGATCAACTTCGCGTGCTGACAACTACGCTGACACTGTCGTGGATCACAGTACAGTACACCCTAGCTCGTGTTAAAGAAATCTTCTCGATATTTACCGAGTGAATGAATAGTCGATAGCTTTTAAAATGACATACGTATATTATATACGGATTTTGTTAAGGTTTAAGCTTTCATAATTATTTTACATAATATATTAATTTACTTTCACCTTTGTAGCTTATAATGGTCAAAATGTATAGAAACATAAAATAGAGGCAAAAACTTGTCAAGTACTGCTAATCCAAGGCAAGGCTATCTAATACAAGGTTGTATAATTAAAATAAAAGAATACTTTTATTTTAATTATACAACCTGTATAACGTCCCACTGCTCGGCGCGCGCCCCTTTCCGAAGAGTGAATTAGGCTATAAATATAGTTCCGGCGCCTACCTAATACGTCTTAACCTCTAAGTTATCACTACTGAATTTATCTCCCCTTTTTTGTTTTAAATTACATTTTCTATGTATAAGAGCAAGATTTTGCTTTTATTGATAAATTTTGTATACGTGTTGTAATAATTTATATTTAATTCGACATATTACACGCCCACACGCACGCGAACGCACACGCACACACACACACACGCGCACGTACGCACGTGCACAGATATATATATTCATATACTTATAACTACAACATGTTAGAACTGTTTAGTCAAACGCAAAATGCTATTAAGTCCGAACGTATGTGTTATTTCATTCCCTTTGTGATACGCCCGTGTGAATACAGAATGTCATCTTGTAAATAAACTAAACCAGACGTTTTGTCAGCTATTTTAAAAAATACTCACGTAGTATATTTGTTGCATATTCCCATTCTTAAAATAAAAGTTTCAGTAAAAAGTTTTATCGTATTTTATATACAAATTTAGATAATTTTTCATCATATCTTATTTATATTTAATCATAATATATATGACATTTCGTTCAAAAACCTGTTGCTATTTTGAAGGTAGTGACATAATACCAATGCTGTAGAAATTTTGAGACTTTTGACAATACTCTCATGATGTTAACCTAAAATTATCTAAAAAATTCCAAAGAGACAGGAATAGATGAAAATTTAAGAGTGCAAGGTCAGGGCTATATGGTGGATGCGTTAACACTTCCCAACCAAACTCTCACAATATTTACTGAGTGGCTAAAAATGTGTGTGATTTTGCTTTATCCTGGTGAAAAACGACACTTGTTCTGTTGATCAATATCAGCTGTTTTTTATGTACTTTTTGCTCTAGTCTCATCAGCTGTTGGCAGTAGAGATATGAACTGGTGGTTTCGTCCGGCGGTAAAAGCTCATAATGACTGATACCCTTCCCCATACCCATAGTATCAACTTATTGCGAGTTGATCTGGATTTCACTATAGTCTGTGGAACTCGCTCGTCTTTTGACAATGATCATTTTCGCATGTTCTTATCGTAGGTAATCTATTTTTCATCACCAGTGATCTGTCTTTGCAGAAACGGTTCGGTTTCATTACGTTTTAACAGAGAATCACAAATGAGTACACGATTAATTAGATTTCTTTGAGTGAGCTCATGTGAGACCCAAGTACCGACCTTTTTTATATTTCCAGCTTGTTTAAAATGGGCGAAAACTGTTTTGTAGTCGATTCTCAGCTCGTCAGCTATGGCATTAGAATTACAATGCCGATCTTACTCTACTTTTTCCAAAATGGTATCGACTTTATCCGTAACAGGTCGACTAGAGCGAGGTTCATCTTTGACATCAAATTACCGGACTGATAATGCGTGAACCAGTGTTGTGCTACTTTAACCGACAGTGCATTAGATTAATAAACAAGATAAATTTTTTTCGTGTTGCATTTTTTTAATTTGTAATAAAACTTCAAAATGTATCGAATTTCTCCGTTAGCTTTACTTATTTTGGTGGACAGAAAAACAATGGAAAAATGGTGGGACGCCGTTTTTATTTTCTATTTTTCTTTTTATTTAATTCGTCTAATAGATGGTATCAAAACTAGACAGATACAAACACCACAACCGCAAGAGATGTTACTGCAATATTTTACTTATAAAATACGAAAAGAACGTTTCCCCGATCTAATATATACCTATATTTTGGCTTGAAACTTTGTAATAATTTAGAAGCGCCCAATTTCGTGGATTGTGTATAAATTTTCGCCAGGAATTACACTTAAAGTACACAACACGAGTCTCATTTCCTATTGTAAATAAACAAGAATGCAAAAGGGCGGGCGTGTGCATATATAATTAAATTCGCATTTGCGAGTTTAGTCGAATTATAAGGGGTTGGAGCGCGGGGCTCGCGGGGCGCGGGCGGCGGGGGCGGCGCGGGCGCGGGCGACGCGGGCTGAGTCAACAAGATAACGCGGGCCGCGTGTCAGACACTCCCGCGACCCCGAAGCCTGAGGATTATTATGGTGGAAAATTCCCTAATACTTAATTACAAATAACATTAAAGGAGTGAAAGTTCGTTTGTAAGCGGGAACCCACCCGTTACGGTGAAGAACGAGTGTGCCCGCACCGAAAACGGAAGGGACGGAACCCTTAACAGTCGACTTCGGGGCCGCCCTTATCTGTTTGTTCGTTTTACTTTCTTCGGTACTTTTCTCCTTACGATCGAAAGATAGCTTCAGAATTTTACTTTCTTGTTTTAAATGTGTTTTTAAGTAAAAATTGTCCGATATACGCGCTTATGAATATATGCGCGTGCGGGGTCCAGACACGTGAATTTTGGCAGTTTTAAAACAATTAATGGAAGCACCGCGTCTGTTTATTCTAAAAATGTGGTAAAATCGTGTTAAGAGATTCAACTCACTAAATAATGGGAAAAAAGTAGGAAACAATGGCCCGCCCATTTTTCAGGTGATTCCGCCGCGCGTCGCTGCGCTCGCTAGGGTTGCCATTCACTCAATTTGAATATTTTTTGTGTATAAACGTAATGAATTGAATTTTTTTCAGTACTCTTTTCGCGGTCTAAAAGGTTGCTCGGCAAAAACGCTTCATGCCTAGATTATTTCTTAATGTATTACATTATACATATTTCTCAACCTGCATCGCCTGAATTGGCTACACTGCTTGGGAAATACAATCAGTACGGCCTTCATTACATGTCACCGTTACCACTGTTGCTTAAAATCTATGTACATATTTGTATTATAGTTTATTTATCACTGATAATTATGCGACGAGATTTGACGCTCCCCTAAAAAATACTACCCGATCCGTACTTAAGCCAATCTAATACTATCGCGCTGTACATTCATACAGAACGCGTACTCAATGTTGTGTTGAACGATGTAGCTAAACTTCCAAGACTTATATGTCAAAACAGCATACTACGTTATCATTAGAAGACGTGTGCTTACTTGCAACATTAGCAGAGCACAAATATGATCCGGCGACCCTCCTCGCGCGTCACAGCTACTCGGCTATACATTTCACGCCGGGATATGAAACTTAACAGATTTAGATAAGAAAGATTGACGAAGGTACCAACGGGCCGCGAAGGCTTTGTTACCTTCAGTAAGCGCCGAATAATTAATGAAAAGTATATATTGTTACTGGCCCGTTGTGTTATCTCTGAAAAGCCGAGTTCGAGTTTCAAGTGATGATCTAAGCACGTGTTTTCCTAATTATGTTTGTTGCTGTTTTGAATGTTAGGGTTGATTTAAGGGCTTTTCGTTAGCTTTGAGCCAAACAAATTAAAAAGTAATATGTAGTTGCAAATACACTATTTATACCTTTTGACGGTTGCGTTATTAAACTTCATCATGGAGAAGGAGATTTACTTAACTTTTTGACGTGACAACGTCTTAAATTAGGTTGCGGCTGGGAGTCACTTTGAAAAGTGTAACGCTCGGTAACGTAACGATGAGTCACCGAGAGAGGCCCGCCACTCTCCACTCAACTATGATCGGTCTGCCGCGCGCCTAGAGATTAGTGCATAGCTTGCAAATGTATTGCAAGTTATTGTATGTATATTTGTATATAAATACGTATGTATGTGTAAAGGTAAAAATAAAATTTTGTTAATATGAAATTCAGTGCGAGATTCTTTGTATAAATTAATGTTTTAAATATAATTCTTTGTATAAATAAATGTTTTAAATTGTTACTATTATTTCATCCTTCTTCCTACTATACGAATGAATATTCACATTAAAATGATTTTACCATTCAAAGTCGTTGTCACGTAAAACTTTCGCCCGTATACCGACTTTACAGGCAACCAAATTTTTTTTAAATTTTATTACAATAAATTAAGAACTGTAACTGCGTTTTGCGTTCACACGTTCACTTGAATAAACATTCACTTGAATTTGTCGGAGCAATGACAATAAGAATATGAACTATAAATTTAATTAGCTAAAATAACTGTTATTACTGACATTTTAAAAATTTATGAATGTTATAAAGTTAATTTAAAACAAATTATGCATTATTATTTTCATTTACAGAATATCTAAGGTAAAACATCAATAAATTGAATTTTCAGAATGTATAAAATCTAGAATGCTTATAATTTTCCTATAACATGGTGGACAAGGCATTTATTTTCAGATTTTATAGCAACCTCCGTGTAAGGATTCCCCGGTTTTTCGTGATTCTATTCTTGATTTTAATTCCGGTCTCGGCCCTGCTCAAGAACGTGTTGCTAGTCTTCTTTTCAATATCTGTGTGTATTTGGCGTTCAATTCGTATCACTCATTATATTAACTATGCGTGCCGTGGTTTTACCCGCGTGAAATGTTGACATTCAATAGTATGTCTATGATTGCGTTTCTAACATAGTTGCAATATGTGTATTGCAAAGTAAGTCGCATTGGAGGCGTTCGATCTTCATGTTGGGGACGGAACGTTAGTTTTATTTGAGAATTTAATCACAAGGAACACTTGCAAAACCAAAAGTATAGAATAGAATACTTGATGAGAGTAAATTAGGCTCTGTAACGTTTATGTATATATTTTTTAGATTTGTCTATGACTTAGTATACCTGCGTATACTATACGTATACATTCAAATACTAACATAAAATTATCTATAACATAACATTATTACTAGAAAATGTAAATATATACGGAAATTTGTGAAAGACTTTTAAAAGAGTTGTGATAAAAGTTGGCAATAGTAATAAAATTTAAAATAGAAGATAGCTTATATTACCCAGTCTTAATATAGTTTTCGATTAGTGAAAATTTTTTTATAATCAGTTTGTTAGTTTTAGAGACCGTTTGTCCTATAGTAATAAACAACTCTGTCGTTTGCACTTTGAAAATGCTATAAAAATAAAAAAACGAAAACACCGGAAAGAACTAGTATCTCATCTGATATGTATTTTAACTAAAAAAGCATTGTGTAGAGTGATTATTGTAGTTACTTTATCCGTTCAATATATGTATGTAGAAATATATATAGAATATTAACTTCTTAATTTAATTTTATTACCGGCAGCGTGTTACGACCCTGAGATTGTTCACAAGAGATTGAGTTGGGAATTGTATACAAATTTACTGCCTACTTTATTGTTTTAACAGTTTTTTTATGTGATTAGTTTTACAACTTTTAAAAGTTAATTAATCATTTAAACCTGTTCAAGTTCATTAGAAGTTTTGAATATACAAAATTTAAAACTATAGAGGTGTAAACATTTCATGAAAGGGATTTTTTATAAAATCTTTCGAACACCGATAGACGATAGGATATACATCGATCATCACGTCACTGAAGCTCGATAACACTCAAACCGATGATAGTTAATGATAAGACGGCATTGCTTGTGATTTCCTTGCGAAAGGATAGAAACTGTGGTCGCAAATTAGTCTACCCAGCGTGGCGATTACCATACATTTAGAGGACTCTAGACGTATTTGTATTTTTGTCTTAATTTCGCATTTTTATTGTAGATACGCCATCGTTCCGATAACAGTTTACATGATAAGTGAATGTTAGGTGTACGTGGGTGTTTCGCACTTGTAATTATAACATAAGGAAATCTTAATCGAAAATCAGCGCTGTGTGCGCGGCTGTTTGTTTATTGTGACGTGTCACGCGCACTCGGCGCACGCGCTACTGAATGCGTGTCGCAGTCCTCGTCCGTTTACCGGGACTAGGTCACGTGAATATATTTCGCTACAAATTAAAACGTTTTGTCCTGTTGAAAGGAGCCAGTCAAGTTGGCTCTTGTTTGCACTTTAGAGCTCAGGTCTTTAGTTATTCTTCCAGAATAATTAAAATGTGCAGAACTAACTAGGTACAAGATCATAAATAGGAGCAGTCGGATCATAAGCAGTCGGAGGCAATGAATATTAGTTAAATGTTATATAGGTTTAACCGATAGCCTCGGTCTACGTGTAACTATCAGTTTTTACGAGTTCCAAAGTCTGATGTTTTGTGTCTCTCTAAAGTATTTGGCTAACTGCTCGTTAGTTATGAGTAGCAGTATAAATTTTGTATGTCGAAAAATAAACATTTAGTTGTACATAAACTCGAAGCGAATGCACATAAACTTCAATCTTTTACCGCAGTCTGAAATCAAATTCAAATTCTAAATTTCATTATTTCGTAGGTCATAGCACTTGCAATACGTCATAATATTTGAAGAATTCACAGTTTTTTAATATGACTATTTTTTTTTAAATTACCACTTGTTCCTAAGGCAGTTATCTCTCACGAAGAACGAGCAAGAAACTTGAAGACAGCTCTTTTCAAATAGACATTATATCGAAAAACAACCGTATATAAGATCATTTCAAGAAAAACAAATCTGTAGGAAATCGAGTTTGTCATGTCCATCTAGCCTCTAAATATTCAGAGAATGTATAATGCCTTTTTTGCAAAGAGTTTGCTTAAGAAAGACACTAAATTAGTGTAAGGGTAAGTTTTGTATATCCTTAGGAATCTTATTGAGCATGCGCACACTGAGCCCCCTAAATGAATTCGCGACTCTATGCAGTCGACTAACATGTAATCACAGTATATTTTTATTTCTAGTATTGAAGTTATGTAAATCACTACTTTTATTAAAAAAAAATATCTTTTTATCTTTATTAAATTTTGGTAAATAAACTGCGATGTCACAGTTAAAACTTCAATTTCTTCGAAACTTACTTCTAAGAGAAACACGAGGTGCCAGCCTGTAAATTGCGCGAAAGGCTCGCTTTTGCTGTAAGAAAATTCAGTGAACATCCGCAGCACGTCCCCTAAGCAGGATGCCGTAGTCGCCGTGTGAATTTGATGGTTCTTGCATCGATGAATTTGTTTTATTTTTGCGTGTCTTTGTAAACAAGATCTAATTAAATCCAATATCTTTTGCGAGTAAACAGTATCTTAGATTGCAGATGGCAGCCATTAGATACAAAAGTGGCATGACGATAAAATAGTTATATAGATATTAAAACAAAACAGGTTTAAATGACGAAACTTTTAATGGAATTTATAATCACAAATTACTTACTATTGGCTGTCAGTACGACGTGGATACTTTATATTGAGGTGATAAACGGTGAGATCCTTGATTAAGCATTGTTTGAAAAAAAGTTAATCATATCTAGTTTTGGGCTGCTGTAATTTTTAGATAGATAAGTCATTAGTAATGTGTAATATCGATAATTACATAAGAATCCTCAGGAATGTTACGATTATAAAATGGATATTTCTGTTGAGTTATTATATTATTACTTATTAATATTAGTTATTATATAATTATGTAATACACAAATGTTCCGATAAAATAGACAAGTACAAATCAAATGAAAACAGCAAAATGTTTTTATTCCTCTCGAATATTTTACGGTGACTTTTATTACGTTAAAATATTCAAAGCCACTCAGTTGTATTGTGGTACGAGCACGAGTGCCTTTAAATCGCAAACACATAGTGAGCGTGACAAACGCAACCGCGTAATCTCAGTATTTCTTGAACGATGTATCGTCATGGATGGCCTCGTCCGAATAGAAACTGGGACTGTTAGCGGAATCGAAACGGAAAACTGGACGAGGAGCGAGATCGAGAAAAAGAGCAGAATCAGAGTCGAAAGCGGAAACGCGAGCGGCGCTGAGAACGGGACTGGGGTTGAAACCCAGTGCGGAGACGGGGTCGAAATCAATAGAGTGACCGGGATGTTTTATGTATTTGACCTACTAGGGTTTGTCCCAGACTTCAACCATGGATTTGTATTATTGAACCGAACTACCATGCCGATTCTGAAAATTCATTTACTTATAGAAAGATACAGTAATATTGTCTAAATTTTATTTTATTACTAACCCCCGTTTTCGTTCAAATCGGAATTGTAACTAGTAGTGGAATCGAAATCGAAAGCAAATCGACCAAATTGAGAACGTGACTGGGGTTGAAAATAAGTGTGGGTTGGGGATTGAAACAACACCGAAATGGAAATTGATATTGAGTGATACGACAGAAAAAAAAAAATTCATTCTAGGTCAATGCTGGCGGAGTGCGACCCTTAACTATACGAGCAAGCCACCCCTAAGGAATGCAGAACAATATCTGCCATGCCGGCGAGTATATTTTTGTTTGTCCCAGGACTGTAGCAAAGCTTCTCCGAGTAAAATATTTAAATGCGAACGTTCGCTTCTTTCTGTTTAGAATTAAAATTCATTTTAGTTCGATTTATAGATCGCCAGATTTTTTTTTTATGATAATTATTAGGAATTAACGCAGTTTAAATTAAAATACGATTTCAATCGATTACGATTAAATTATCTGCCATTATAATGAGCAATTTAAAAAAAGTATATGAAGTTTTCATTTTAATGGTGATTAATAAAGTTTGTGAAATTGTATTTTTTTAGGAAACCCATCAATATGGAAAAAAATTGTCGGTCTTGAGATTTACATTAAATTCAAAAATTATATATGTATATATATTTTACGTATATAATTTCTTATTTTTCACTATATTTTGCATATTTAAATGGTGTGTATTATAATGCTTATAAAATTTATATTAAACTTAATGTATAATTTAATGTAATGTTTAGGGTTAATTTTTAATGTTATTTATTATAATATTTTTAGTAGTAGTAGTAAAGCAGATCCATTTATTAAAGGATAATAAGAATCAGTAATTGTAAAGTATATTATAATATATAGGGACAACTTTAAATAGAGTCCTATTTAAGCAGTTAAACATATAACATTAACTTCTTTTACTTAGAGTAGTAAAGTATATCTTATTGAAGGAAATATGGGTTTGAATTGTTGTATCATATATGTACATGTATCATGTACATATCAGAATGTAAACAGTATTAGGTTACACACATTACTTGATTTCAGTCTAAATTTCATTATCGCTTGATGCACAATCGGTTCTTGAAGTGATAAATAATTCGCAAAGTGAATTAACTCATCAAGGAAACCGTCGAAAACCCTTCTAACGTTTCTTGTGCGGTAAGCACAAGTCTGCTCGAGTCGAGCGCCACGTGAAGAACGATAAGCCTTTGGCGCTATGTTTACGGACTTCCCGCAGCAGACGGCGGCACGCGGCCGACGCCGCCGCGCTCTGGGCCTGCACATAGTTCACCTTTAACTTTGATACAGTTTCACCGCTAAATGTGTTCTTAGCGCACTGCGCCGCCGCAAAGCGGACAGTCGTCCGAGTCCGGGCCGCGTCTTACCGATACAAAGCTCTTAAGCAGATTTCGTTTCGTATTTAAAGTGGAACTTTCCCCGCAATCTCATCGCACACAGTACGCTTTCCGACACAGACTCGCGTTTGAGGCGCCCGCGCAGAGCTCTGTTTGTGTATCGCGAACATAACGCGATTACCCGACCACGCGGTGCGGGCATGCGAGCTCCCGTGTGTTTAGGCTACGTAAGTAATTTATAGGCTCATTACTATTTAAATTCCCGGCCTAAGTCCGGACGGGGACAAGCGAAAGAGGATTAAACAATGAACTCGGCGGAGGGCCGGGAGGGCCGGCGACGCTCGCAGGTTTTATCATTCACCGCGAACTACCTCCCGGGTTTGTATTGTAATTTCGGGCGGTTTCGGTTTTCGTGATTTGTGCGTCGACCGCGCGGCGCCCCCGAAGCCTTCGTCTTGGTGATCATTCTTATGGCTCGGCGCGACGCTGTGGAGTCGACCGTCATAAAAGTGATGAAGACCGATAAGGGTACGTTTGTTTTATTTCAGATCACCAAGTCGTTGTAAAAATGTATTCATGTTCGTAACAGTTCAGAAGCTTTGGATTTATGTGAACAAATCTTGATACATGACGATTACGGTATCATGTATTCAACTAAAATAATTATTTTGTGGATAGTTCTGTTTTTTAATAGAAACAATAGTTCAAAAAAAAACCAGTGGCACCCCGGGAAAGCCGACAGAAGTGAAAACTTGAAGGATTACCTGTGTATTTTTTGAATGAACAGGAAATATTTTTTGCATCGTCAGGAAATATTTTATTGTACAGGCAATACTTTAAAATTAAGTGTTTTTTTATTCATTATTATAAATTACTACTACAAAAGTTATATTACAATTTTTATTCAATGCCCTATTTTACATGAAAAATAATGCATATTAACTTGGTAAATAATATCGGGAACTTGCACAAATGAATGGATTTTATTTATTTAAAAAACTTCAACGTTTCGTTGGTTTATTTCCAACTTCATCAGGAAATTTTGGAAAGCGTAGTTACAGATAGCTAGATCATCGTGAAATGTGCATAAAAGAATTATAATAATTATACCGAAACATTCTATAAATTAATAATATTAAGGATAATGCATATTATCTAACATACAAAAATTGCAATCTATTGGTTAAAACGTAAATTTACAAATCCAATACGAAATGTTCCAACATGAATATATATTCATGTTGTAAGTATATACACAATATATGTTTATATTATATATAGTTATATTATCTATGTATTTCAACTCTCGTGTAAACGGGGCCAATATATAATAATAATAATAAGACCTTTTATTCTGAATTACTGGTATAGATCCTGACAATTTTCTCTTCTCATTATAATATGTCTCGTAAGTCAGTGTGCCTCTTGGCATAGGCCTCCAACAATTTCCATTCGGTTCTATCTCTCGCTGCCCTTCTCCAGTGATGTCCAGCTGTGAGCTTCAGATCGTCTTTCCATCTCGTTTGTTGTCGCCCCTACTGCGCTTTCCATCTCTGGGAACGTGACACGGTCGGTAACACTTTTGCACCGTTTTTCTTGGGAATCACGGATCATGTGGCCTGTCCATCACCACTTTGCTGGTCTATTCGAGTGATTATATCTACAACATTGGTTTTTTTCTCTAATCACACATATATATATTTATATATAGAGGTGTCGGTTACGTAACGGTAATAGTGTCGCGAGTTCAATGGCTTTTTCCCCATCTCAAAAATGCCCAAAGAGCCTAAATAAGTTTTCACTAGAAAAAAAATAATTTGTTTAATAATTTCGTACATGTAATACTAATTATGCTACATGGGCGTGATTGTAAAAATGGTAAATGTATTTGTTAAAATTTCATTTATTGACAAGTACTGCTGACCCGGCTGGCATTTCTTGTGACTGGCTTGTCCATATAGTTCATGACTGCAGCTCTGTCAATGTGAATATTGAATCAATTTATTCACCTTTTCTATCGATCGATGTCCATCACAAGGTCTCGTCATCAATTCCGATCTCAGTCGTACTTATGATTCTGATTCCGATCCCACACATTCATTTGGGCTAAGTTGACATTAAAATTTGATGAAATTGCGCACGCCCTTTTTAACGTCCTTATGTTTCACTATTTTACTCTAACTTAACTATAGAAATGGAAATATCTTAAATAATCTCTATTCAGTTTTACAAGAAAATAATGCCTATAATCATTAATCGTAGATCATATCTGTCCTTAAATCGTTTATTGATGTTCGGACACTAAGTGTAGTTTCGTGACTTCGGCCAGAAATCGTCTATAATAAACTAAAGGAGACTCCGTAGGTCTTTTGATAAAAAACCCGTCGCTGTCAACACAAACACGATACAAAACTTTTCAGACGGTCGCTCCTATTGATCTTTTACCCACTTAGGAACTCCTCAACTATCGAAACTTTGTTTATTGTCGACGGAACTTATTCTCTGTAAATAAACACTATGGTTCTTTAAAACAATTTATCACTTTTAGATGTAATTCGGAATTTATTTATTGTACAGATACTTTTTTAATATTTAACTTTCCGCTCACGGCTTCACCCGTTTTGATATGGAATGAACTCCTCCATATTTTTTATATATTTGCAAATAACATATTAAAAGACCTTAACAATATTAACTATTGATCTTTTCTGAATATATGTGAAATATAATCATCTATGTGAAAACGAGTTTCTCTTGAACGGCATATGCGAATCTACGTACAAGATAGTTATTTTAAAGATCAATGTTTCTAACAAACATGGGCCTACGATAAATTTTATTGTCTAAAATAAATTTACTTTTATTGCTTGTTGACGCTTTTTAGGTTTCAGATTCAGCCGATTTTCTCAAAAACATTTTTGACGTGACAACGTCTTATAAATTGGTTTGCCGGGTGACACTTCAAGAAACTGCGTTACGCTCCGCTCACGTTATGCGCTCACAATGAGAGCGAGTGAGAGGCACGCGTCCCTTCCACTCGGGCATGGTTAGCCCGCCTAAGAGCAGAGAGACAGACATAAAAGTGAAGGCACGCGTCCCTTCCACTCGAGCACAGTTAGCCCGCCTAAGAGAGAGACAGAGCGAGAGAGAGAGAGTGAGAGAGATAGGCATACACACCGGTTCATGTCTTGCGCTTCTATTTCGCTTAGGCGCCTGCATACAAGTTTACACGTTGCCAGTTAATTGTAAAACGATGTGTAGTGATAATGTGAAGGTAGTTATATTTGTATATAAATACGTATGTATGTGTAAAGTTAAAAATAAAATTTTGTTAATATGAAATTCAGTGCGAGATTCTTTGTATAAATTAATGTTTTAAATATAATTCTTTGTATAAATAAATGTTTTAAATTGTTACTATTATTTCATCCTTCTTCCTACTATACGAATGAATATTCACATTAAAATGATTTTACCACTCAAAGTCGTTGTCACGTAAAACTTTCGCCCGTATACCGACTTTACAGGCAACCAATTTTTTTATATGATTATGTTTTGTTTGACAATACAGATCTATAAAAAGAATATCTTCTACAAAGTCTAGCATACGTTGATCAGTAGGACTCGACTACCTATACGTATATATCTATATTATTTTACGTTTATCAAAAAAAAAATATTGGAATACAACTATAAAAGATGCTATAAGCATGTGAATCTCGCTCAATACTACGTCTGCAATCTGGGACTTACGAGTCAACTTAGCCGAAATATGATTTTTAATGATAAACTTCGTCATCTAAAATTTATGGTCAAATGCGCGTGCATTGCGCATTATTAAAAAATACTCTCTCTTTCTCTCACATGCATAAAGAAATTTAATTATAAATATATATATAACCTGTGTAATGAATAAATACATATTTATATTAATATATATACCTGAAGTTTGTTTAAAAGCGCTAATCTCCGAAGCTATGAGACGGCAAAAAAAAATGTTTGCATTAGACAATCCAGAATTAAGAATATTTTTGGCCATATAACATTACGCTTCGACCACAAAGCCCGGAGCAATAACCATAAACATCAACCTATCTAAAACTCTGTAGGCAATATGAGCGTCGTGCGGTTACATCGACGGTGGGGTCGCACGACGGGAGACGACTGTTACCGAGCAGAGTCAAACTGTAACTGTCTGTACGTCTGCGAGTGATCGACTCGTAAGTTAAGGGCAGATATCGTTGTCGGTTGTGTTGTGTTTTCTAAGTTGATGTTCTTGATACTTTTTTCTATTGTAGTTTTTTTTTTCTATTTTTAATCAAGTTACTTACGTCCTTCTACAGGACTCGCGCTACCTGTCTATCAAATGTCATGGCGATTGATTCAGGGCCTTTGTCACGAAGATGTAACAATCGGACTGACAAATAGGGCTACAAACATATTTATAATATTAGTAGGGATAGAAATAGTGCTCTAATCTTGAAGAAATTCGAATATTATTAATCCAAGTATCATAAATGCCAGAAGGCTACTTTTTACGGCGGTAAAATACATACCTTCACGGAAATGAAATTTATGCTGACTAAATCACGCGCGACCAATACATAATAATAGTTTTCTACAAATTTCTCTTTGAATACTTCTTAACCGAACTCAGATCCGGTGGAGGGCGCTCGACTTCACGTGAACATCGACCACTGTATGTTTTCGTCATCATCGCTCTATCATCAAACTGACGTTACACAATCTCAGTAATAGGTTCATCGGTGTAGTAGCTGTTCATGCTTTTGACGAAACGACACGGCGATGAGTCTCCGCTGACTGACAAGCGGGAGGCTGCTGACACGATACGTCACTGATACGATTATGGAACCGCGGAATAATATTAGTAATATTATAAATAATTTACACGTGATCCTAAGCAATGTGATTGAAGATGTATATATTATATCATTAGAAAAAAATGTTTTTCCATGTGTTTATATCAATCTACGTGATGGGATACTGCATTCATGAATAGCAGTAACAGTTATAATTACAACAATAATAAGTCGTACGGTTATTATAAATTAGCGCCGAGTCAACCGCGAATAGGTACTATTAAAGTAACGCAAATATTATAAAATGGTACCTACGCGGTCCTGCACGGGCCCCTCGTGTATCGGACCTGGCAATTATTTAGAAGTGATTTCTGATTATATAAATTACTAGCTGTCTTCCGCGATTCTGTTTGCGTTGACATGAAATATATTCCTTCATCTTTTAAATCGACCGATCACGTTCACAAACGTGATATCGATTTCGGCCTCGCTCTCGACTTTAATTCCGGTCCAATTCATCCAATCCAATCCCAGACGGATGTCGATCTTGGTTACCTTGAACAAAATCAGTTAATTAGTTTTGCGTTCAAAAGTATAAATATACATCTATCTTCACAAAACTACGCGTTTATAACATTAGTGGACCTCAATAACTTCGACCGGACCCGTCGGTGTGAGGCGGTCGACGACTTCAGGGCCGGGCGGGCGGGCGCGCGACTGCTCGTGCCGCACCGTCGCTTGTCGGACTGGGCGTTTAGGTTTTCAAATATCGTTGGAAAGAGAATGCGTGCTGCAGTAGCACGCGGCAGCTTAAATAAAAGAGGGCAGTGCTATAACACAGGCGTTGCGACTTTACCGCCGTCGTCCGAGTTTACGGGATCAGATGAGCATTGTCCTACTAACACGATCACACTCTTTGGGTTAGTATGTGACCACTCAATATGCTTGACGATAGTTACGATTAATTGCGACTTGTATCGAGCGGGTGTTATTTTCCCAAAGCTCGAATGGATATCCCACTCGTATCGGATCGGGCGACTTTTCCTATCGTGTAATTGCTGCAGATCGTTGAACCGTCGCGTTTTAATGACCCTCTAAATGTATTTCTTTATAAACAGTTTCCATTAATTGAGAAATTTTAACACCAATAAAAAAAATATCTCATACAAAACTTCGTTTAAAGTAACAATGAAAGCAACAAAGTACACTAAGCGAGCGTTGCAATTTCAATAACAGCGTAATATTTTATCCGAGCGTACATTTAAGCGAACGCCCGCGCCGTAAACGTTAACATCGAGTTCCTTGCATAAATAGTGCCCGTAAATATAGTTCTCAGTTCGCCTTCCGGACGTCCGGCGGCGCTCCGGCGCTGCGACTAGCGACACTAAGTGCGCCAGCTTCTCCCGAAGCAGATCTTATCGCCGAAGCCATGAAAGAATGATTGATTCGGTAACTGACTTAACACACCGCCACACGGGCTGGCGCTAGCTTCGGGCGAATAACTAAGTCACGACCGCTTCGAGCGATGCTCGTGATCTATGGACTGCGTTCTTTTTCGAAGAAGAAAATATTTTTTTTTTATAATCCATACCCAAATAAAATTTATCCATCCGTTTCGTTTATGACACCATTTCAAGTACATAATTAATATTTAGAATTTTGAATAGTTAGCGGTTGTCAAAAATTGGTTGTAAAATGAGCAAAGGAGAATTTGAAATGAACCGGGGTCATTAGTCAAATGGTGTTAAGATGACAGGCTCAAAATAATCCAGCAGTCATCAAATAGGATACTGTATGAAAAACAAAGAAAAAAAACATCTCCGATGCGCGACAGGTGTTTGCTCCTAGGGTCAAATTTGAGAAAATATTGACCTTCGTCATGTTAGATACTTTTCTAGATGTATCTCTTCTGTGAATATTATTTTCTAAATAAAATAAGTGCTTAATATGCCCAGTTTTAAAATAGACTACACGTGGACGTTGACGACATCGACTTGGCGCGGCCTTTTTCGTTTCCCACTCAGAAAGAAAAGCTTAATTTAAATTACCTGAATTAGACACTCCTCTGGCTCGAGGCCGGCGACGCTGATGCCTGACGGCGCCGCTGGTGCTGTTGTGGCTTCCAATCGAGAGGCCTAGAGTGGAGCAGACTGTAACATGGATTACCATATTACAGTCTGCTCAACTCTAGGCCTCTCGATAGTATAGAATTAGACCTACTAATAGGTCTAATTCTATACTGTAAAAACGTAACTTGTCAAAAGTTCTTGAAAATCTTGAGCTCATTGCGGACAAATGTAAATTTAATGATCGAAAGTTTAACTTAACTTCTTTAAAAATAAATCAGCAGTGGAAGAAAAGTACACACTTTTAGTATAAGATGTGGAAATATATTGCGCGGAGGGCAAAGTAACGACTTTACTTTTTGTTAACACTCGATTTCGCCCTCATCTAATTTGCATACCCGGTGCTGTATCTAGAAATCGATTCTTAAAGACTAAACTCAAAAATAAACGTACAAAGTACATAAACAGGTATCGTTTCAGGTTATCTTTCCAGTACATGTCATACATCTTTGTTTTTCCATAAAAAATTTGAAGGTATTAACCCAATAATTCTATTATAAACAAACAATATTTATTACTGATGGATCTACACCAGGGTCGATAATATTTAAAACCAAAAAAAATAATAGTAGGATGAAACCCATTAGAAAAGGAGGGGAATATTATAAAAATAAAAGGAAAAATAATTTACGGGCGATCTGAGGTCGGAAAGGGGATGGGGGTGAGTTTTTAAGGGTAAAAAACGGTTTTTCTCGATTTCCGGCAAAACTAAAAGTCCTATCGAAAAAAGTCAAATGGCAAGGTTGTAGGTAATAAAAAGATCTAAAACTTTTGTATTTACACTTTTTTCACATAACCTCAAAATTTACGTGAAAAATTCAAGTAACCAAGTTTTTGGTTTTTTATTTTTATCTTTTACAAAATTTTTTTTTTTAACGAAATTCGGTGAAAACTTACCTTTTTATGTCCCAAATACCCTCATATAAAGTCGGGGAAAAATTTTTTCGTATTTTGTTTACATATTCAAGATAATTTTTCATTATGTTTTATTTACATTTAATTATAGTATATTTACATACCATTTTATTCAACAACTTGTTTCTATTTGGAGGTAGTGATGTAATTCCAATCTTGTAGAAATTTTGGGACGTCTGATCAAAAAACTGCGACAAGTAGTTTTGCCTGTTCTCCGTTGGTATTAACCTAATACTACCTAAAGCACTTTGGAGAGACTGAAACAGTTAAAAATCTGAGGGTGCAAGGTCAAGGCTGTATGGTGGATGCATTAATACTTGTCTACCAAACTCTCTCTATATTTGCTGAGTGGCTAAATATGTGTGGCTGCGGTAATCATGGTGAAAAACCACAACTTTTCTGTTAATCAAATCCAGCCCCTTTTTATTTACTTCTTACTTGAGTCTCATCAGCTGTTGGCAGTAGAGATCCTTAATGGTTTCGTCCGGCGGTAAAAGCTCATAATGAATAATGCCCTTCCCCATGTCCATAGAATAAACTTATTGCGAGTTGATCTGGGTTTCGCTATAGTCTGTGGAGCTTGTTTATCTTTTGATCATGATTTTTTCGTACGTTCTTGTCGTAGGTAATCCATTTTTCATCAACAGAGATAATTTTTTCCAAAAAACGATTCGGTTTCATTGCGTTTCAATAGTGATTCCCCACTGTGTATACGATTTATTAGATTTCTTTTCGTGAGCTCATGTGAGACCCAAGTAGCGAGTGTTTTTTTATATCCAACTTTTTTTAAATGAATCAATACTGTTTTGTGGCCAAACCTGTGATCTTCACTATGTCATAAGAACTAATATGTCGATTTTGCTCTACTTTTTCCAAAATGGCATCTATTTTATTCGTAACAGGTCGACCAGAACGAGGTTCATCTTTGACATTAAAATTACTGGACTGAAAACATTCGAACCAATTTTGTGCTACTCACAAGCTTAAAGTTTTACTGCCATTTATAATAAAACTTCAAAAATGTATGGAATTTATATGTCAGATTCACTCATTTTAGAATAGAATAGAAAAATGACGCAACGCTGTTTTTAATTTTTTTTTTATAATATAATTTATTTAATGGTATCAAAACTAGTAAATTGGTAGTAAATTGGATACAAAGAGCACAATCGAAGAGATTTTACGGCAACTTTTTGCTTATGAAATACGAAAAAACTTATTCCCCGACCTGATATTAAAAAATTCATAGAACTTGTACTCTACACGCCTTTGAGCACATTGAGCACTGCTAATTAAAATATATTAACACACATGTAAAATTTACAAATGTGTTAATAAATAAATTCCAAATATATTTATAACTGACAGTTACTGTGATATTATTTGCAGCCTACATAAAAAAAGTAATTAATGTTAATAGCAGCAAGACTACAGTGGCAAAACATTATTTGATTCGATTAATAGATGAGGGTACATTTTTCTAATGCCGGATCTTGACTATAATAATATTAGAAAATTTTAAATAATTCTTTAAAATTAAGATGATGTGATAGGAATGTTAACGCAGTCGAATATATCTCTATCTCATGGTAGAATAATGTTATTCAAACACTGAATCATTTAAAAGCGTTGTTTTCAAACTGAAAATACCACGTTCGATTTTGATCTCGGGCGAATCGACAGATTAGTTTTTGATTTAAGTGGTCAATTATTTTATTAAACCCTTCGATTCGTGCCTTAAAGGGCATGTTAAGCGTTCTGCCTCGACAGTTTTTAGCGCTTTAATGACAAAGGTTTTTAGCTGTCACCATCCAGCACTAGGACTTCGAGAATTGACAATCAATTTAATCTACTCTTTAGAATCTGTATGTTTTTATTTTGAATTATATAATTTTAACCTATTTATTTAGAGTTGAATATTTAGTGCTTACTCTAAATAAGGGAATTAATCTGAGTGTATCCAACAGAAAAAATTACGAGTTATTTCCAGTTAATTACTTAAGTTACGATCGCTTTGGAAGATTATTATAATTTATGTATTGCGTTGGTTTTGACCGAGGAAGGCGAGTTCGGTCGATTTTTATTTTATTTTTTTTTTGTTATCTTAAGTGGATTGGATTATTGACTTTATGATTGCTTGGAATGATGATAACGGATAATGCATTGAGTTATTACTAATTCAACAAAGACGAGTTTACATAAATGCTTATCATTATATATCTTTAAACTAAAATTATTTTATATTGAATTATGATGATGGCACATTCGTGTGAGTTTGTACAAACAGTTATTTTGTACTTTATAAAAAAGTTAGTATGCCATATTTCACATGCAAATTTCATATTTATAATTTTCTTCAGAAGTTCTATATATTTGATTGATGTATTTCAATTTCGTTGTATAGCCAAACAATAGTCCATCGTTTGCTGGCAGAATCTAAGATTCATTAGATTAACAGCGAGTCATGTCACATTCTTATATCAAAATTTCGTTTTCGTAAGCACCGGAGTGCATAGATCAACCGGAGTTACGACTCTGAAAACAAATCTACGCGCCCGAGAGCCCGTAACGAGCTTTCACAACGTAGCTTTCGTATTCCCGCACGCCGCGCGTCCGCCGCCGGTCGAGGTGAGCCCGCGCTTTCTGGGCGGCCCCGAGCTTGACTCGCGCGCTTCGACGTCATATAAACGTGTTTGATTTTAGGGCCGTCGATACGATCAACAGAATATGCCGTTCGGGTCGCGAGATCAATCAGAGTGTAGTGCTTAATAAATCAAGTTTGTATCTGACGAATGAATATAAAAAAAAAACAAGTAAAAATATACATGACGAGTTAAGGAAATATTAGTGTGACAGTTGACAAAATTAAAAGTTACACTCGCTTCGGTGTTTGATATCTATCTTCTCATCTCAAATACATTTTGAGAAATCAAGATATTAAATTATTAAAATAATAATTTGATTCCTTGCATGGAGATCAGTAGTGGAGAAATAGATTCGAGGGTAATGCTGCATCTTGCTGCATGTTGCAGGCAAGCGTTCATCAAATATATTCCTGGTCGATTTACAGTCATATATAGGACAAACCGGACGTTGTTTTGAAAAAAGATACTAAGAAAATATTTTGGCCTTTAGAAATAATAAATCAGACAGATCCCATTTTGCCAAACATCTATTAGAAACCAGTCATAAGCTTAATAACGGTCACAAATTCGATGTTTTGCAAGTGTGTGAGAAGGGGTTACGTTTAAATGTTTTGGAATCCTTTGAAATTTTAAAACATAAAGATAATAATAATATGCTCAACGACCAAATTGACATTTATAAATCGCCATTATTGGACGCTTGCCTGTAACTATTTGGGTAATGTTGGTGATGGTTAGTCTGTGACATTTGACAGACATGTCTATCGGTGGTGGTTTGTGGCTGCCTTAAGAATGTTTTCGTCGCTCTTTGACCATTGCATGACAGCGGCCCGCTTAACGAGGTTGTGTTGGTTGTTTTAACGCTCCTTGAACCCTGGTGGATGTGATTGTCGGCAATTCCTGAGGATGTGCCTGGTTGGCATGAAACGTACGTAAAATTGACAGTTTAACAGTTAGCGGAATAAGACAATTATAAAAATAAATAACACTTGCTTAGGTGTTCGATATCTGTCAATCCTCTGGAATCAATATTCAATCATTTGAATAGAGATTCGTAGTGGAGAGGCAGATTCGAGGGTCAGCGGTGGGTTGCATGCTGCATGTTACTGGATGTTGCAGGCAAGCGTCTACTATGGATTTCCGCGAATTAACACCTCACACAATACAATAATTAAAATTGAATTGCCAATGGCAATCCGCGCCTCATTAGGCCGTCATATAGGAAATTACACACATTCATGAGCCGACAGATAAAGTAACAATATTGTCCACACAAAAAAGAAAATATTATTTCCATATGCACGCTTAACAATCAACGACCATTGGTATAATCGATAAATTTTATGTTTAGACTATTTTGAAAAACCTTCAATTTGGAATAAAAGGGTTTTTGGCCGAGTACGTCTCAGCGGTGAAGTAAATAACGCAAACCTTCGCGGCCTATTCAGTTTCATAATTAAAATACTAATTTTTATTTCACAAATGTATTTCACGGAAGAGTTGGATATCGTATTTACAGCTCACGCGGCAGGCGAGCCTTGTGAATTTCGAATATATACCTGACAAGTGGATAGCTGCGCTCGGATTTACATCATTGAACTTCTAAAACTTATCTAGGGCTTGATAACACAAAAAATATACGAAGGTTTTTTTCAGAAATCGTTCGTATAATGTACTTTTCCTCTCAGTAGCTGAAACTCACACAATCCTGAAAGGGAAACAGAAATTTTGAGATTCTGTGTTATTGCGCCTTCGAAACTTCCCTTCTTTTGGAACTCCGCGCCGCTAACTTCGCCCCAGAAGGGCGTTACAGGATTATTTTCCGTTTCTGTGCATTACATTGTGTGTTTCTACGCTAAGGCGATACATACCTGTATAGGTTATGAACGCTCACGACTTGAATATTTCGCTGTATACTACTGATAATATATTGGTGTAAACAATTGTATGTTTTATTAGTGAAACGAGTTACTGAGAATATAAAGAGAGAAAACCGGCCAAGTGCAGGTAGGACTCGCGTACCGAGGGTTCCGTACTACACATTTGGCCGACTTTATTTAATGTTTTTTCTAACTTTGCAATAGTACAAAGTAAGAAAGCAATAAAATCATTCGAGACTCAGACAAATTAATTTTATTTAAGCGATACAATTCCAATAAAAAGTCGGCTTAAGTGTAAAATAATTGAAAGTAATTATTAAGTAACAGAACCGCTATTACGTGAAACCCAAAATTAAATATACAGCTTATTACTCTCTTTCTCGTTTCTCCATGATCGGATGAAAAAGTCACGAAGCTTACTTAAAAGGTATACCATTACTACAAATTTTCTAAGATAAAGGAAAAAAAAAATGTGTTCCCGTGTACACAACGGCGCGGCTCAGCGGGCCAAAATTTTTGTGTACAGTATAAATACGATCAAGCCTATTTTGAATACGATGACAACCTTCTCCCTTTTAATATTGGTTATACTTAAATCATTTTGAAATTAAGTTATGAAAACAAAATTGAGAAGAAATAAATACTAGCCTTGCAGAAGTTTCAAACTATTTTGAAGCTGTGTGGATATTATAATACATTGTCGAGGTTGTGACCATATCGCTAGGACGTGATATCATGACAAAGCTGTCGTAGTATGATTATGTAGATTAGGTTCGCACAGAAAGCGAACGAAACATGCACTAAATTTTATACATCTCATTGAGAGTTCTTTACCTGAAGCCCTTTGTGCTGGCCCAGTGCGAGTTGAGTTAGTTAGTTGTTGTCGTAAGCCCTACGGCTTGCCGTGCTCTATGTAGCACATAGAGCATTGGTTTATTTTGATTTAAGTTAAAAACTCATTCGTAAATTCACCCGTAGTTAGGGTCGATCCTGGTAACTCCTCGTTCAAATGAAGAAACTCTTAAGCACCGAGTCACTATCGCTGTGCTTAATAAGTGCATCGTTACAAAATGATAAACTCATTATTGTCTGCAGTTACGATCCATGTTCATAAAGTGATTACACGTAACCTCATGTATCACTGTTACGGCTTCTCTCAGTAGATTAATTTCACAATAGACAGTTAACCGCTTTCATGTACGCCCCCACCTGCGCCTAAACTCTGGGACAATATGAAAAGGTATCACGAACGCCACCCAACTTCAAAAGCTGAAAATCCCAGTTCGTAAACTGCCATTATTCAGGCATTAATTCAATGTACAGGCCGGGGAGTGTCGAGTCGGATTCGATAATGTTTCTCTTGGTATTTATCACGATGCGCGTACGGCCGCCCGCGCCCCGCGCCCCGCGCCCTCGCCACGCCGGATTTATGTCTGTCGGCCGAGTTGTGAACACATTTTTAACTGTCGCGAGCAGATGCCGTTGTCATATGTAACTTTAACGTATTACATTGTCGAAACATACACGTAACAGGATTAGTTACGCGCTTTGATGCGACGGCAGAGGGCGCTCGCGAGGGGATCAGTTTTTGTTCGGTTTTGTCGCAGAGTTCTGTAATGATTTTCGTTGTTGATATATAAACAAACTTATTATGAGCAACATAACCAATCGTTTTGGATATGATGAATTGTAGTAAAGTACTCATAAAAGTAATAACTTAGTATCGACAATAAAATATGGAATCGAACATTTATATCATGAAATAATATTATTGAAAAAATAAGTCGCTATTAATGTTATTCGTTTAAAAGTTGCTTATGTAAAAATTATATACATAAATATTAATAAATAGTTGCTTGTGTATTTGTAACTAAATCGTGTGTGATTTGAAAATCTATTTTCAATTGAACCAATACAACTGCATATGTAATAAAGTATTGTCCTTCAATCCGGAGAAGAACCATTACACAGGCCTTGATGTCAATTTGTCTATTGTTTGTTGTCTCTATAAATATGAGTATGTAATAGATTCAAAGCTATATCGGTGAAAGGATGAATGTACCGATTTGTAGAAATTTATGCAGGTGTTCCTCAAGGGTCACATTTAGGAACCCTATTATTTATATTAATGATATCAGTATTTGTATAAGCAATAACAGTCTTTTCTTAAATGCTGATGATGCAAAAGTGTACAAACTAATTGTCTTTCGCTGAATGTCATGATTTAGTTAATTAGTGCTGTATTATATTTTTGTAAATCATGCGGAATAGTAGCAATCTATTAAGATTGCTTCTATTCATGGAATCAAGTATGCAGTATAAATAATAGTAGCATTAATTGTAATAACGAATTACCTGTCATGTTAATACGATCACACGAAAAATATTATTACGAAATAGATGTTAGTATAATGTCATTTATAAACAATTTTATTCATATATCGCTAAAAGCATCCAAGAAATTTGTCTTTATATTAAGAACTTGTAAATTCTTCCAGAAAACCGCCAGCTATAAAATATTTGACTATATTCTTAAGATATCTCTCTTGGGTTTTTGATGTGCCGTATGGGTCCGTACTTGAACTGGTTTGTAAACGTTCATAAAAGATTCCTAAAAACATTAGGTTATACATTTGGAAATCATTTTTCAAATATAGAGATTCTTGTACATCATAATGTGTTAAGTTTAGATCTGCGCCGATGTCAGTTTAGATACATGTTTCTTATGAAACAATGTATCTAACTGCTAAGGAATCGAGGTTTTATTTTTTCGTTTTTGTTGTTTTTCATGTGATACATCAATAAGCGCGTTGGACTGCTGTAAAACAAAGACGTCTCCAAATTCAGGAGATGCTTAATTTCGGCCTACGCAGTCTGCTCCTAGCGCTGTGCGCAGGTAGAGAGGATAACGCATTGGCATAAGGCAACACCAAGCGTCTCATACTTTGGAGATACTTTGTTTTGACCTACGCCATGTGCGCCTGATCGTGTGGTTTGTTTCTATGGTGAGGCTTTTTATAGCAATATACAGTTATTTCTATTTTTACAATTTCGTCATTGTTTAAAAAGTTTCCAAAATGAGTGATAGTAAATATTGCATTCAAAATGTACGTTTCATATTTTAGCTATCATCGACCAATTGTAACTTTTATAGAATCAAAGGATAGTGCACGAAAAACAAACTAGAGCTAACTGACGAAGTTTAATATTAAACGTGGTTAATGAAAATCATGAGCTTTTCTCTTCATTCGCAACACCTGCCATCCCTGTTTTAATCCAATTACAATAATACAGTTTGCAACAGATTTCATGTTGCACATCTACCGGGTATTCCTTGACGAACTCATTTTTTTCTTTGTAAACATTTTTATAATATTTTTTAATAGTGCACAGCGCTGTGAAATGCGACTTCTCATATATGGCACTAGATTTAAGTTTCTTTAAATAAAAAAAATTAATTATTTTTTCTCAGTAAATCTGTTTATTAAGTACCTAACTTTACGGGAACTAACTTTGTATTGCTGCATGTGTAATGACTGTTTGTTGCCACAAGAAAATAAAAAACTGTAGTTCGTAGGAACTAGAATATATTTACGGTGTGACACATAAATGTATACACATAAATGTGACACATAAAAGTCTTCAATTGAACCAGTGTCGAATTAAGTTAATCTTTGATTAGACGTAGACACAAGGATGTGGTGCTTTACTTCTGACCAATTAATTGCTTTCAACTTGTGATTACGGCTTATATATTGAATAGTGGAACAGTGAACCAATCCATATCAAATATCTAGTATTACCAAGAATATAGACAAACTTTCAATACAAGCGTATCGAATGGAACTTATATAGCTGTAGAGATGAAAGACAGTAATGTAATTCGTCATTACATTAACGTTGTTATGTCATATACATCAAATAATAGAGACGGGGTAGTGTGATAGATGAACAACGTTACAACAAATCACGAAGGCTTTCCGTAGAAATAATGGCGGCGTCGGAAATGATGTCATGTCAATGTGGTCACTAAAAGCTTACAAGGTGGCCGTTAGGTTACACAATCGTTGTTATAATGTATGACAATCAGCAATGTATTTAGTAAACTAAAGCGAATAGCTCGTGGATCTCAAATACCGAAATTAACGAAATAGTCGTGCTATTTGGGAGAAATTGTAAGTTTTCTACCAAAAAGTATGAATGTAATGTGTTATGTTAAAACGTATATTAATTGTAATTTAATTACAGTTTAAAAATACATTTTTAGTGTAAATATGTAATTTGTAATTTACGTTAAAATTTGTAAATAACAAGCTTTCTGCTCGTGGCTTCGCTCTTGTGGTAATCGAGTGTACTCTTTCATCTTTAATATTGATCGATATTGCTGACGATCCCGATCTCGTTCCAGTTTTTAATTCTGGTCCCGGTACTCTTGATTTCGTTTCAGTTTTATATCTTAATCATGGTCCCGTCTCTCGATTCTGTTCTTCTTCCTTCTCTAGATTTCAATATAGCTACCGATCACGGTTTCAATTTGTACGTAATCGGAGAAAATTTAAGTATCAAAATAAAATTTAGGGTGTGTTTGTACAATATAGGTTGTTTCCAGAATATAATATAGGTTCTATAATAAAATATAGGTCGTGTAAAATATAGGCTTCTTGTAGTTTTCTATGAGTCGATTTTTTTTTGTTGTATGGATATTGGAGTTCCGTTCAGTACTAGTAAACATATGTGGGGAAAGCTGAAAATTAATGCTGGTAGATATAATAAAACAGATGCAATACAAGGCCAACATTTTAAAGCAATCGACGTACTCCTTTTCATGTTTTTCGAGAAAAAACATACATAAGCTGAATTATTTATATGTAATAGGTAATCTTGTTGAACGCTACCGTCTCGTGCCGTAAGCAGAAGAGTAACGCGCGTTCGTCACGGCCGCGGCAATAACGGCGAGTGGTGGTATTAACGGCCGGGGAAGGCTTTCATGCCTTGACTCCGATCCGAAGTGGCCGCCAAAAAAGTAATCCATTCGTTTGTAACGACGTCCGATCCGAGATAACATTGTGAATTATTGTAACGTTTCCTTTGTCGAAATATTTCTGCAGCGGGTGCCTTGTTAAGACGTCCCTGCGCGGCACGCGACTCCCGCGCCGGCCCGCGCCCGCCCCTCCGAAATCGTTATAAATGGCGCGCTTTATTTCTTCGGCGCGTTATTGCTGTGAAAATGGGCATTCCGGTTGTAGCGGCCGACGTCGGCGTAGTTTCTTTCGCGGGCCTCTGACTCCTAATAACATAAGAATCGAATCACGAATTACTTTACTGCGAAAGCATCACGGTACAGCCTTTTTCTTCACTCGTCGAGAGTGAAAACGGTGCGTTGTCGTTTTTGATAAGAATTTTCACCAGAACGTTTCCAAGTGTCGTCATATGATCAGATGTAATTAAATGATATCCAACAATTGCACTTTTAGTCGCCGTGGCTGTCCGTAATTTTAAAAGCACTGATCAGTGCAATTCAATAATATAACAAATTGTAAATAAATATTACAAAATATAATTTGTAATATACATAATAAAATAAATTTTTTGGAGCATGTTATTGTAAC